>CAUZXS010002431.1:5000-20000 GCA_963585895.1 Sepioteuthis lessoniana | reverse complement strand
TATTGAGTAAATCCGACAGAAAACCCCCCAAAAAACTTAGTTTGTAGAATCAATGCAAAGACATTTTTCTACCAAATTTAAAACAATTAAGTTAGAATAATGGATTTACATTAGCTAAAATAAACTTAAGAAATAAAAAAACAAACATTTCATCATCTTCACCTGACACTTTATTTTTGGTACATTTGCTGACATTATTTTGCAGACAATATATCGTTGATAGATTTGTTAACACTTGGCTGACACTGCATTTTGAGTAGTTTTGCTGCCAGTTTGCTGAAAAATTATTTTTTATAAATCTGTCAACATTTTACTGATACTTGAATTTTTGGTTGATTCCACTTTAAAACAGTTCAATTCTCAGTTAATAAATCTTTCTTTTTTTATTGATTAGTTGGGCAATCCTCTAGTGTGCTCAGAATTAATTTTATGACTGGTTCATTTGCTGAAATGAGTAGCAAATGCATAAGGTTAGGAAAGGGTTAAATTTTTGACATGCACAATATTATTCTGATTATTTGTTACTGCTGAGAATGATATCAACATACATTTATGGACTGGCTATCAATCATAGAGAAATCTGATCTATCCAATAGAATAAAATGAGAATTCTTCCAAGTAGTAGTTGTGACCATACTACTCTAAGGATGCACCACATGAACACAAATAAAACCCAGTGAAAAAAATAAATGGGAACTACAGAAGAATGCTGCATGCTGCGCTGAACAAATTCTGGAAGCAGCACCCTAAAAAACAGCAGCTGTACAGCCATCAGCCTCCCATCTCACAAACTATTCAAGTAAGATGAATATCATATGGGAAGCACTGGTGGAGAAGAACAAATTCATCAGTAATGTTCTCTAATTGACTCCTACGCATGGATGTACCAGTGTTGACCCACCAACAAAGACATATCTTCTCTGAATGGACACAGGTAACAATCTAGAAGACCAGCCAGAAGTAATAGATAGTTTAATTTTATGGTATATCAACCATTGTTGGTTATTTAATGTCAATTCCTGTTTATACATATATATTAAATATATGATTTGTAAACATTTTCTGGTAACATTTTTAAAAAGGCTTGGGGTCATTTTTTGCACACGGTTAAATGATTTAAATTATTTCTATGTAACAGTAACAATTTAACATCAGTCATTTGTTTGCACACATTTAGATAGATATACATGATATATAAAAGATTAGTTGGTTGGTAATTTCATTTTTAAATCAGAACTAATTCATTTGCACACTAGTATTGCTATTTTCTCTACACAGTTAAATGGTTTTAATTATTGCTATCTCACACTAATGATTCTATTCAATATTAGTTGTGATTTGTTTGCACACAGTGAAGTGGTTACAAATATTTCTATTAAACATTATTCATTCATTTGAATGTTTCAGAGTATTTTTATGAAATATCAATGATTCAATTTAGACACACAGAGTTTTAAGAATTGCCATTTAACATCAATAATTCTATTCAACATTACTCCTTTATTTGCACACAGTTAAATGATTCCAAGCATTGCTATGGATCACTAACAATTCAATTAAACATTAGTCATCTGTTTATACATAGTTAAATGATCAAATAGTTCTATTGCTAACACTTCAGTTTAGCTTAAGTCATTTGTTTGTACTTTGTTTAAATGTCAAAAAGTTCTATTTGACCCACAGATGGGATGTTAACAAGTACTACCACTCTGGATCAGAGAGGACCTGGGAGTAATGGCAATGAAGGTGTACTCCACATTTCCCCAAGTTCTATTTTTGGAGCCTTGCCATCAGATAGTTTAATGTCATATCTAAGAGACTCGTATGTGTCTGTGTGGGGGTCTTACCCCATTTCAGAGATGCAGTTGGTGTATTCCACAGCCCCAACCAACCAGGCTGAGCAAGGGATGATAGGGATGGATGGCAAGAGGGAGTCAAGAAACTGTGTGGTCAGTACGACTTGATGATATAATCATTTATTCAAACCAATGTTTGCCATATTTGAACACCATTATCAGAGCTTTTGATTAAGAAAAATGGACGCAAGGTTTAAGGCTCAAAAATCCCATCACCTGATTGTCCTACAGGTAGACAGTGTAGTAGATGTAAGTGTTGATTGTGTATGCAGTTTACCAGCTTGCTGTGAGTTCACAGTGAGATTTATATCGCTTGGTTAAATGAAATCAGAAGTGACATTACCAAGATGAATTAATGATATATCCTGCACCCAAAGCATGTACAGCAGAATGAAAACTCTCTCTCTCTCTCTCTCTATGGATTGAATAAAGAGTTCAGTTTGTAATTTCCGGAACAAGCACTTTAAGAAAATAGGATACAAAGGCTAAAATATTGCGATTAACAGCCAATTTAAGCACTCAAATTTGAATAAATTCATGGAGAAAATCTTAGATTCAACCAAGTCTAGGTTAAAAGGAGAATATGACTACTATTATTATTCTTATACATATATTATTTTGGAGGCAAATTTAGCATAATGGTTATCATCATAGAAAATAGAATTTATGACAAGAGTTCAAATCCAGGAAAAAGCTGTTTGTATTTCTCTTTATCTTAACACCCTTGGAAAAGACACAAATCCATTTCTTCTTTCATTAGCTATGAGTAAATAGTTGGAGAGACTGAGTCCTTTAGCTTTGGTTAGGCAACCAAGTAAAACTTTAAATTCAAACCAGCTTTACTCTACATAAAAGTTGACCCTGGGTCACAATGGCCAATGATGAAGGGGTTAGATAAATATATACAATTATACAATATTTGTGCATATTAAAAAAACAAAATAAATTCAATAAATCAAACATAACTAAACTAAGGAAAATAGTAGTTTATTCATTTTAGATTTTTTTGTAAAATTAATTCCTTGTTTAGAGTCTTGACTTTCTTCAATGTTGGATTGCACCACTTTTACAACATTAAAAATACATGCAAATAAGTTTTAGAATTCAAGGAATTAGAGATCTCAAAAATATGCTTATAAAATTTATAAAATCTGATGAAGTGAGATTGTATAAATCTGAAATAAACTTTAGTCAAAAATAAACTTGAAAAATTATGTAAATTCAAAACCCAATCTCACTTGACCCTAAATACATCTATCATTAAACTAATGAAAATAATATTTTATTAATTTACAATTTCATATTTTTTTGTAAAAGTAATTCATCATTTAGTACTCTGACTTTTTTCAATTCTGGATTGCACAAGTTTCATTTAGACATTAAGAACATATGAAAATAAGTTTTGGAATTTAAAGAATCAATAATTGTTATGTTATCAGTGTATTCCACTATCTTTATTGGTATCAATATAATGTTTGATTGAAATTTGAGGTAGGCATAATTTCGTTTTAAGTTAAAATTCATAGAATTAGAATTCTTAAAAAAAAAACATAATTCTTTCTTAAATTCCACTATTGCTGTCTCGGAGAGAGCTAGTGTGCTAAGAATTAATTTCCTAACTGGTTCACTTGCTGACCTCTGTGGTAAATACACATGTGCAAGTAGAATCTTAAATTTCATTAGTCTAGGCTTTAGTGTTTTAACAAATCAGATAAAAGGTAGGTTAGTAGTAATAACAATATTAATATACAGGTTATACATTAAAGAAATATAAAAGTAGTGACATTAAAACTGTCATTGTGCAATTCATTTCTATAGTTCATTGCTTCACACACACACACACACACTTATTTTCATGTAGAATGATTTCATGAAAGTCAAAATCAATATATAATTTTTATAGTGACTGATTTTAATGTTATGGCAACATGTCTTGGGGGTATTTTATGCCAAGAGGTTAGAGAATTGCATTTTTGTACATTCATATTTACATTTTTTGTACAATTGTTTAAGAGTTTTTTTTATTTTCTATCACATGGTCCAATTGAATAGGATTCTTTTTCAAACAGATTTGATACATAGATGGGATCTGAACAGAAATCAATGCAATGGATCAAAGTGGACCTGGGATGAATGGTAATAAAAGTGTAATCCACACACTCCAGAAATGGAGTATTACCATCATACCCAGGACACTTTTTTGTGTATGGGGGGGGTCGTATCCCACAATAGGGGATACAGTATGCATATTCTAAGCCCCACTAATAGGGCTAACTATCCTGTCATGCCTTAGTGTGTTGTCTGAAAAATCAGATGAAGTTAGGTAAGTAGTCAGAGCTGTATATACATATAGGTTAATATATGTACACTTAACAGTTTCATACACACACACACACATATATATATATATATATATATATATATATATAATGATTACTTATCTTGCTATATAATGATTTCTAGTTTTCTTCACTTCCTGATTGTTTCTTACTCATCACTACTATAAAAAAAAAAAATGGAACACTTTCAAAATAATAGCATTTCCTTAAAAAAAACAAAAAAAACAAAAAAACAACAAAGGCATGAAAAGATTATGCCCACATTCTGCTTGGAAAATGGAAAACAGCTGTTGCCAAACAATGAAAAGTTAAAATAACTCTCACTACACAGTTAAATGCTAAGTCAGTATTGGACTTGATTTTTTTTTTTTTTTTTTTTATTTACCATCAGAAAATTAGAATGATCAAATTTGTGAAAACTGAGACCATCCAGTGGAATATTAGAGTCAAGGACACCATCTCATTATTTAATGCATTTCTTAAAAAAAAAAAAAAAAAAAAAAAAAAAAGGAGGGGCGCAAAAATCATCTTTGTTTTCTTTTTTGATCAAATTTAGTCACAACTATTTTTTATTTCTTTTTCTACTTGTAATTTTCTTTATTTTTGAGATTAAAAAAAAAATTCCTAGCCAAGTTTCAATGTACAAATTCAAAACAATGCTCGGAAAAAAAATTCTCATTTGAATGTAAGATACAGATGAGTATTTGAAATTTCAACAACAAAAAATAAATAAAAATCAATAAATATACTTAAACTGAATTACAATGGAAATATGAGATGTAATGAAAAAACATAAGATATCAGCTTTATATTTTAAAATTTAAATGAAGATGTTTGCAAAGCTGAACAATTTGTATAATAAAATCATGTCTTGACATCAGAATACCAATCTAGACCAATACTTCTCAAACTATTTGATGTGATATACTGACAGGGTATTTTTCAAATGTGCCACAGACTGGTACCATATTTGTGTCAAATTATTATTTGTTTATGATCATAGAAAATATTGTCTGAATATCTACAGTGATATTAATTTATACCAGAAAAATATAATGAATACAATAAAAGTTTATTTTTTAGATAAATTTTGTAAACAAGTAGTACAGTATTAGAATATTAAAAAAAAAAAGTTCCAAGAAAGACTATTTTTTCTATCACACCATGTGAAGAAAATAATATTTAACAATACAGAAAGATCTTAGACATTTTCATTTCTAAATTACATGTTATCTGTAATAATGTGAAACTGAAAATCCAGCGGTTGATGACTTGGGAACCAACACTGATATGAGTATCAACACTTTGAGTAGCACTGGTCTAGACTATGGAATAAGTATGTTAACTGCCAAAGGGACTATTTTCTATGTTCTTTTCCGCCTGGATAAATACAGCTTCAGTCTCAATACATTTTCAACACACACCATATACAGACAACAAACAAAAAAGGAAAAAAAATTAAGCTAGAACTTTTCCATAAGCAGACTGAGGATCAGCAGGTCAGCATCAACCTGTCAGTCATTACAAGATAGTCAGGTGGATATGAACTATTAGACTCACAGTTCATAGAGATTATAGACTGGAGAGGTTTGTTGAGTGAGGATTTTAAACAGACAGAAAAGGAAATAAATAAATTAAAAAAAAAAAGAAAGAAAAACATTGGAAGTGCAGATTAGTAGTTAGTAAATTACAAGGTTAGAGGTTTTCTTTTAACCGCTTGATAGATGACAGACATAAGTATTAAATTACAAAAGCATATAAAAGACAAAAAAAAAAAAAACCCTTCAAAGCTTTCTACAAATATATGCGCAATACACATGTACAAAATGAAATGTCTGTGTTTATATTTGGGTGAGTCAAAAGTTTGGCAATATTTTGGTACATACTAGCTTGTGGTTCATATGTCATGACTAAAGCAGTACAGGCCATGAAAGGTAACCACAGTAGATGGTGGGTTGACACATTGCACATGGTCACTATGGATGGGATTTGGAAGTTGTACAGATTAAGGTGCAACATAGTCTAATTTGATAAGTTATGCTTTACAAGTTCAAACTGGACCATAATGAAAAAAACAAAAAAAAAACAACCAAAAACATTTATTTGTGTGGGCTCTACAGCATATCAACCATAGTAGGTTATTTAAAGCCAAATCCTATATATCTCAAATATGATTTGCAAACATTTGTTTGATATATTAAAATGAGCCCAAGCTCATTTTTTTTGCACATAGTTAAATGGTTTCCAGTATTTCTATTTACTATTAATCATTTTCTTGCACACAGTTCAATGGTTTCAAGCATTGCTATATAACAGTCACAATCAAACATCAGTCATTTGTTAACTCACAATTAAATAACCAAACAGTTCTATTTCTAACAATTCAATTTAGCCCAAGTCATTTTTTTTCAAACAGTTTAAATGTCAAACAATTCTATTTGATCAATAGATAGGATGCTAACAGGTACTATCACTCTGGGTCAGAGTGGACCTAGGAACTACGGTAATGAAGGAGTACTCCACATTCCACAAAGTTCCAGAGTTGGAGCCTCATCATTAGATAGTGTCATATCCTGGATACTCATTGGGTGGAGGAGATCTTAACCTTCTATAGAGTTGCAGTCAGTTTATTCTTCAGCCCCAGCCAACTGGGCTAAAAACATTTATGTGAAAGGTTTGGTTTCTTTGTTTAATGGCATATCAACCTTTGCAGGTTATTTAATGCCAAAGCCATTCACCTAGAAGAACAGTAGTGGTACTATTTAACCCATAGCAGGGAGGATAAGGGGGTTCGTACCTTTCCCAAGGGTATTTGCCCGAAAGTGAACGTAATAGCTCGACGGGAGTACGAACTCGCGTACTACGATTCCACAGTCCATCGCTTTAACCATTACACCACGAGGACACCCCTTATGTGAAAGGTGAAGATACAGTTGATCATAGTACAAGAACCAGATGGTTCAAGAAATTTGGTTTGGTTTGCAAGAACTTGAACAATCAGGAAAGGTCAAGTAGGCCTAAAAACATGGATTCCAAGATCACTCTTCAAACCATAGAGACAAATCAGGCAAGTAGCACTCAGAATATCAGTTGAGCTCAGCATTTCACTGTTCTAATATGGTTCATTACTTTCACAACTTTGACAAAAGCCTCCAGAATTGCCAAATTGTACCTCATGTTACCAAAATATTGCAAAACTTTCGACTCTCGAGTATACATCAGTCCCTTGAAAAATATGCTGGGTTAAGCAAATAACACCGTTATGATCTTGCAGGTGAAATTAAAGATGATTATCAGCGATGTTTCACTATAGGAGATTATCAAAGAAAAATCAGATGAACATTTTTACTCAATAAATGTAGTTGAAGAGAAAGTAAAATGAAATGAACTTTCCAGCTCAGGGATTGAACTCAAACCTCCAGGTCATGAGTAATGTTTTTGTTATAAGCATCCCATCATCCCTGTTAATTAGAATGGTTTGGCTAGTGGAGGGATATAAAAGGCAAGGCAGTTTCTCTCCAAATAATTTTTTTTTTTTGGTTGGCTGGAAAACCTTTGTTACTCAGCTTTCACTACTTGACTTTCAGGATTTTTGCTAGTTACTGAGAAAGTTAAGCAATACAGAGCAAAAAAGACAAGTTAATGTGAGCAGAGACTGAAATAGAAAAAAAATTAATTTAAACAACAAGGAACAATAATTTGTTTTTACTGTATTTTGTCAATTTGTTAAAATTTTATAAATAATAATTTTCTAAAATTTTACTAAAAATCCACAAATTTAAGTATCATTTTAATTCTATACAGTTAAGCATTTTTTAATCTAAAAATTGTATAAATTGTAGTTTTAGTCTCTGCTTTAATGTAAATTAACAAAAATCTAGAATTTTTCAGTATTGTCTAATAAATCTCAGAAGTCATAAATGATCAATTTTTTTCCTCAGGCATTTGAATCTTTGTGCTTTTTATGTTATCAACAATATTTCAACCAATGCATTCTACGTCCTTCCTTAGTTGTATTGTTTTTACACTTGGGAGAAGAGAAAACCTTCATTTTCTATACACGCAACACTTGAAGAAGGCGATAGAATAAACAATATAAAAAACACAATGATACTTGATTATATGAAAGGAAAAGCCTAAAATTCAATATCATGGTTGACAAATTTTGCATAACAGAAAAAAGCTTTAAAAAAATCTCTAAAAAACATTAAAAACACCACTTTCAGTTATAGTACAAGTTAACAACAAAGTTAGGGTAACCCGAAGCCAAACTTTTTTAGACATGATTTTTCTGATGCAAGTATCATTGGAGAATGAAATAAGTCCAAGTAAATGAGTGAAAGATATTGCATTTACCAACTATGGGCATTTTTACCAGGTGAAAAATACCGTAAGGGTAACCCAAAGCCAAAATTCAATAGACCTTATTTTTCCAATGCAGATATGAGACAATGATCACAAAGTTTGTTTTTTTTTCTTGGTTTGTTTTGTCAGAGCATTCATTGCAAAACCTAGAGGACAAATAGGATTCGAAATTTGTTCAGTTTTTATTTCAAATAAGATCAAAAGTTTTAAAGTTAACAATTCATTAGCCAAAACCCTTATGAAAAATTAACCCTGACAGTTCTTAGTAGCTTTAGCACTGAGATACTTTATATCTAAGCTTAAAAAATAAAATAAAATTAAAAAAAAAAAAAAATCAATCACAAAAACACTTTCAAACTTTATTCCAAGTCACAAAAAAAAAAAAAAAAAAAAAAAAAAAAATAGAGGTTGGAAATGGTTCCAATATTAAAGTTTATTTTTATTTGTCGTGTAACAAGAAATCTTGGGAGAATTGTTTTTTCAATCATCACAAGTCTTCTTTCTAGATGATGTCAAAACTGTACTTTCAAAGCAGAAATAGTTTTCTTTCTTTCTCACTGACAAAATCAGACAGAAATTATTTTCCTTCTCATCAACAAAGTTTCAATTTTGATGCTCTAACTAATTTCACTCCCAATATGGTTCTCCTCTAATGATTGTCAATGAACTCACTTGGTGTGTTGCTATGGATAAATACTTAGATACCTGGTAACTGATGCATATTCATATGCAATAGTAACACAAGGACTTGAACCTAGACCGCCCAATTGACTGGGTCAGTGGAATATACCAAATGCAACTCTGCAGAGGGGTAAAATTGCCACCTCCAGTGAGTGTCCTGGTATGACACTGCATCTGATGGTCAGGCTCCATTTCTGGAGATCTAGGATGTGAGGAGTATCACTTCATTGCCATTACTCCCAGATCCACTCTAACCAAGTGTAGTAGAGCTTGTTAGAATGTCTGTGTCAAATAGAAATCGATCATTTACAAAGGATTATTATTCTTGATTACTTGAAACCATACAGCCATGTGCAAATTATTTATATTACATAGAACTACTTGATAGAATTACTAATGTTAGAAAGAAATACTTGAAACCATCTGAGTGCAAATAAATTAGCTCGAGCAACTCATCTAAAATAAAGTTACCGGCAGACTATTTGCTAATAAATTATATATGACAACTCCCATTTTTATAACAAGTAGCATCTGGCATGATCTCCTTCGGTCCAAATTAGAAGACTCATACAATATAGTAAAATAATGCTCAGTCAGAAATATTAGGCTTAGAGGTTCAAAGGGTAAAGGAGTATTAGATAGTTTCATGTATATCTCTACCTTTTTAACACAAATATGGTTTCTGTAAAGATCGCTTAATTTGGATAAGCAGTAAACAGTTATTACCAAAAGTCTTGTTGATTCTTGAGGATATAAACAACATTCAGAAAATTAGATTAATTAACTAATTATGTAACAACTAAATATCATAATAAATGAAAAAAGACAAACTGAAAAAGGTTGAAAAACATCTTTTTAAACTTTAGCAGCAATAAACAACATGAATAACCTCAAATTATTTATGACAAGTTATTTGTTTAAGCAAAAATTTTAAATAAGTTTTGTATTGGTTTGCAAGGAATTTTAAGAGGAGCTTACTATAGACTTCAATATTTTTCAATAGAATTTTTTTTTTTAAGTAGGATTTATAATTGATAATCATGGACCAAAGTAATTCAGTCTCAATCATTTATTCCTTTAAACTCCAAAGACCAGCATTTTAAGCTTAGCACTATTTTTCTATACATTATAAGCCCACATACTAATAATTCTGTATAATGTTTGAAAGTATCCTCGTTGTCACTTTGGTAATGCTCAGTGAGGGGGTGGGTAATTTTGGCCAAAACTTAAAATCTCTTCATTCTTGTACAATGCCGAATACTAACTCACAATGTTACTTTTCACCTCTATTTGGCATACGCACATGTCTCTCTAACCGACACATTTTTATATCCACCACTTTGCGTCATATGAACTCCAGTAGCGCAATCCATTTCAACACTCGTGTTTGTTGGCTAGAGATCTACGTTCAAACCACAAGTCAGTATCAGTACATTCTTCAACATAATAAAAGGCTTAATTTCATGATCACTAAGATTATTGTAGCTTAAAAAGAAAAATTTCCAGAGCATTTTTTTTTCAACAACAATATACAAGTAAGTGTGCATGTGTGAGGAGTTCAAATTCTAGACAAGGCAGTTGGCTTTCCCCCATAGTGCTAATACCCTTGGGAAAAGTATGAATCCAAATATTCTCCCTCTAGCTATGGATAAATAGTAGGGTAGACTCTGCTCTTTAACCTTGGCATAGCAACTGGTCTAAGAGAAGTAAAACTGAATGCAAAGCAGTTAATACCCACTTAAAAAATTGATCTTGTGTCACATCCTGATTGGGTTGGATTAATATAAATAAGGTATAACTACAAAGTTCATATGATGATGTCTTATCAGCTGTTGACTTTTTGGACCAATGAGATACACACACTGTAACACCAATCAAAGAAGTGTGTGGATGACGTTAGAAAATAAACTTCATTTGGTCACATTCCAGAGTAACTTAGCCTATGAACTTTTCAGCCGAACCTCATATATATATATATATATATATATATATATATATATATATATATATATACACACGTGTGTGTGTGTGTGTGTGTGTATTTTTCATGAAAGACAAAATACTAATTCTACAAAAGAATCTCAAACTTTAAATCTTTCAGTGCTCTATACAATCTCTAACTGTGACATTTAAGCAGAAACCTTTTCACCAAGATAATGAAATATCAAAATAACATATTCAAAGCACATGTCAAGATCCACATACAATGCAAAAAGCCTTATTGTGGTCCAACAAGTTAGATAGCATATACAGCCTTAAGAACAATAAAAAAATTAAGATTTAAAAACAAAGAAAAATATGAGGAATGTTCCAATGATTTTATCATAGGATATTTTAAGAATTACTAATCATCTATGTCCATAGAAGATCAAGGAAGAGAGGTCAGGAATTGTTATTCGTTATTCTCAGCATACAAATCATAGACATACTTTAGAGATAAAATTTGAATAATTACTCAGAATATTCAACAAGCCCAAATAGAAAAGAAAATTTGCAAGTCTAAATCCTGAAGCAGAAAGTTACAAATTCAGATACAGATGAACTCATTGTAATTTTTGTTACAAAGTAGACATTCTGTAAAAGTCATCTGCTGTAATGCTTCAAAGAGTAAAAATCTTTACAGAAATCATTCAGTGAATGAATATAATTGAAGTTCTTGGCCTGAAATAAAAATTTAGCTGTACGTATTAAATAAATACGACTGCAATAGTATACATTATAAAAGACATTCAGTTGCATTTCCAAATATCATTACAATCAGCTATGAAGACAAGACATGCCATTTTCAAATATACACACTCCATCAGAAATACATTCCACATTTTAAACTGTCACCTGTGTGGTTAGAGTAATTAGAGTTAACTTGTAATGGTAGTTCTATCTAGCTCATGTTTTACAATTCTTTTTTTTCTGTATTTGATCATAGTTTAGACCAGTACCCATCATGTATTTGCTGTTGAAGCATTTTTTTTTAGACTGTTGAATATGTAATTTCTATACAGAGAATTTTTCATGCTTATTTTATACTAGTTTGGAATGATATTGTTCCAGATACAAAATTAACATTGCTATGGATTGCATTTTCTCTCTGGAACAGCATCATTCTGACCTAACATGAAATGAGTACAAAAAGCTT
The DNA here is from genome assembly GCA_963585895.1 of Sepioteuthis lessoniana. Classification (NCBI taxonomy): domain Eukaryota; kingdom Metazoa; phylum Mollusca; class Cephalopoda; order Myopsida; family Loliginidae; genus Sepioteuthis; species Sepioteuthis lessoniana. The sequence continues at coordinate 7,623 of CAUZXS010002431.1, read as the reverse complement.
TCTGTATAACAATTACAGATTCAACAGTCTTGAAAAAAATGTTTCAACAGCAAATGCATGGTGTACACAGGTCCAAGCCATGATCATATTAAAAAAATAAAAAATGAATTAAAAAAAAGCAACGACATAAGCTTGATGAAGCTATGATTATCAGTTGTCTAAGTTCAACTGCACCACACAAGAAAGAGTTTAAATGTGGGGGGAGTTCTGATGCACACTATATAAATTAGTCTTGTCTAGTTAGTAAACAGAATTACCCTCTTTTTCAAACATCAACAAAAAGCTGTTTTTACCATCAAAAAAAACTTCAAAAACTCTTAAATTTTTCAAACTAAAAAGGTTATATACATAGATATTAAATATCATAAGAATCTGTGGACTATCTTCTGCAGAGAGGAAAGATCCTCTCCCCCATTACTTATATGAGTTGGTCTTCTATAAAACCTTGACTATACCTGCCTTCAGATTTGTCTATGTCACACAAAACAATGTAAACTGAAAACAATTGTATAGAAAATTGATATACTAGATGCAAGGTGTGTGTGTGTGTGTGTGTGTGTGTGTGTGTGTGTGTGTGTGTATATATATATATATATATATATATATATATATATATATTGTGTAAGACATAATCCATGACTTAGTTGCAATTCATTAGAAATACTTCAGTGTTCAGTCACAGTATCACACATTTCCAGATGCCATTTTAAGAATCACATGTGTAACTTCTCTTGAGAACTTCATCAAAAACTGTCCATCAATCAATGATGCCAATGTTTTTTTTTATTTTTTAATTTTTTAATTCATTTCTTTAGTTGGTGAGATTCCATTGGACTGTGGTTGCCATTAGCAATTGCCAGACATGTGATACTAGAGTTGGTACTGAATCCATCTAGTTCAGCAACAACATTGCCACCAGCCATTTCAAAAAGACTGTTCAGTTTATCTTGTGGAAGCTAGGAACTTTCTCCAACAATGTGAATTTCAAAATTCTTGAAAAGAGGAACATGTGACAGGATCTTGTGGGGTCACAGTGAGCATAACCATTGACCGATTCTCCAATAATCTCATGAGGGTCCTCTTAAGAGCCGGTTCTTTTCCAAGGATTCTTTCATTTGTAAGATATAATTCATGACTTGCTTGCAATTTCTTTGAAATACTTGAATAGTGTTAAGTCACAGTATCGCACATTTTCAGAAGCTGTTTTCACAATCACATGTGTATCTTTTCTCAAGAACTTCATCAAAAACTGTCCATCAATCATTGATACCAATTTTTTCCATTTTGTTTCTTTAGTCTTTAGTGCCTCTTTCCAAGAATTTTGAAATTCATGTAGTTGGAGAAAGTTCCAAGCTTCCACAAAATAAACTGAACAGTCTTTTTGAAATGGTTGGTGGCAATGTTATTGCTGAATGAGAAGGGTTCAATTCCTACTCTGGTATCACATTTCAGGCACTAACTGGTGGCAACCACAATCCAAGGGAATTTCACCAACTAAAGAAACGAAAGAGAGAAGCTACACAGGTGATTATGAAAACAACACCCAAAAATGTGTGATACTGTGACTGAACACTCAAGCGTTTCCAAGGAATTGCATATATATATTTGCATATATGATATCTTCTTAGGTGATAAGATTTTATTTTTTTTAATTGCTTTTGGCCCTTTTGGACAAAATTAGAATATGTTAACTGTATCCTCTGCAAGAAGGGGTAAGAGTCACCTCCCTCCAAAAAAAAGAGGTGTCCGAGGTATAACACTAAACTGCAGCTGATGTTAAAGTTGTAACTCTAGAGATTTAGAGTGTGAGGAGAACCTTTTCATTACCATTACTTCCAGGTCCACAAACCCATAGTGAGAGCACCTGTAAGAGTTCCATCTATGGGTCAAATAGATCCATCTAGAAATTATTTCTAATGAGCAATTTGGAAAAAAATCCCAAAAACTATACCTATACAATAATGTGAATATGACAGTACAATTAGTGTAATTCCATAACTTCTAGGCATGAAATAACCCTAGATTGATTGAAATCCCATTAAAATCTATCAACTTGAAAAATCAGACTTTTGAAATCTAAAGAAAAATTCTATGACCAAAAATAAACTACTGCATAAAAGATGTAAATATTAATGTACAATGAATGCAATTCCCAAACCTCTAAGCATAACATAACACAAGACAGGTTGACATACCATTAAAATAAAGCATTTTCTTTACTTAACATCAGAGCAGTAAAAATTTGAAAAAACAAAGTCAATGAAATTTCTTGTTTGCTTTGATTTCATATCAAAGCAAACAAGAAATTTCAATAAGCTAAATAAAAATGTATGTTTAGCTTTGTATTTTTTCTAATTTTAGCCAGTCCAAATTTGTTTGAGATTAGAGCATCTTTGATATCAGAAAATCAAAGAAATCTCAATATATACAGTGGAAAGGCATGGACTGCTATAGACGGGTTATCGACCATATGGAAATCTGATCTCTCAAACAAAATGAAGCAGGAATTTTTCAAAGCTGTCGCTGTGTCAGTACTACAGCATGGTTGCACCATTTGGATTTTAACAAAACACTTTAAAAAAAAAAAAAAAAAAAAAAAAAAGATAAAAACATTACAAGGATC
>CAUZXS010002430.1:0-111949 GCA_963585895.1 Sepioteuthis lessoniana | reverse complement strand
ACACAATCACACACATATATAACATGTATATATATATATATATATATTTGTGTGTGTATATATATATTTATATATACACACACACACACACAATCACACACATATATAACATGTGTATATAATATATATATATATATATATATATATATATATATATATATATATATATACATCTGTTTTGAGTATTAAAAATCCCCCCTATTGATTTTCTTTTTTGTGACATTAAATCCTATGATGTTGCACATACTCTCTTGGAGAAGGCAATGTGGAGTACTTCTTGATCATCATTATTCCTTGGCCCACTCTAACCTGAAGTGCTCGTATCTTATAGGGTCCCATATTTGTGTTAATTAGAACTCTTCAACTCTTTAACTGTGTGGCAACAAATAACATGTTTTAATGAATTTTTAATGTTAGATTTAATTCTAGAAACTATTGGTGTTATAAAAACAATATTTGAAGCCCTGATTACTGTTAAATAGAATTATTATTGTTTGATAGCAATACTTAAAACTATTTAACTGTGTACAAATGAATTTGCTCTAACTTTTTAACAATTGAATAGCTGTAAATTTTTAAAAAAGAAAATTACCCACAAAGTATTTACAAATCATATATATATAACCACTTGACTGTGGAAACAAATGATTAATAGTAAATAGAATTATTTCTGTTTAATGGGTTTCACGTATTCCTATCCGAGTGGAAACAAAAAGCTCTGACTCATTTAACAGTGTTATCTATAAACTGTTTGTTTTACAAATCATGTATATTTGATATATGTATAAATAGGATTAAGCATTGAATAACCCAGAAGAGTTGATATGCCATAAACCCCTATGATCAAAATTTTTGTCTTATGCTTAAGCAATTGTGCTCATTGTATGTTCATAGTTACATTGCTTTTGTGTTGCTGTTTATGAGGAAATTTTTTTCCACATGGTCCTGTAAAATGTGAATAATCTTTAACAGATTTATCTGACTACTAGATTGAGACCTTAACAGGTTGTACCATGCCAAGTCAGTGTGGAATCTGAAGTAATTGCAATGAAGGGGTTCTCAAGATTCCTCAGATCTCCAGAACTGGATCCCTATCATCAGATGCACTTTAGTGTCCCATCCAGGATACTCCTTTTGGGAGTGTTTATCCTTCTTTAAAGCATACAGTCAGTGTATTCTAGCCCCTGCCAATAAGGTTGTGTTTTAGTATTTGATTATCATGATAAAAATGAATAAAATTCATAGTAAATATGGTAATTACAATAGAGAACTTGTCTTGACATGTGTTGTATGTTGACAGCTTAAGATAATGTACTTCCTCATTAGGTTATCAGTAAAGATAGCTAACTCATGAGAATGTCTCCTCAATGAACTGAGTCTTTTTTCTTTCTTTCTTTCTCTTTCACTGATTTTTATTATATTCTCTGACTTGAGAAAAGACAACAGTAAGGTGAATAGATTAGACAAACAAAACAAAGAAGGAAAACAATATATAAATATTCAAAATTCTAAAAAAAAAGAAAAAAGACATTTTGCAGCTGAAAAGAAAGGGTATTTCATGTCTCATACAGTAAGTTACTTTTGGATCCAAAGTAACCTTTCACTGATATAACTTATAATTTTTATATTCTGATTTTTTTCTGAAAGTTTTTGACTATGTAGGATTGGCCATTGGATTCTTTTGAACACTGTTTTATTATCCTGGATTGCCTCGATTTGCACTTCTTTATTTATATTTTCTCAGAAATGAATTCTGTGTTATTTGCCTATCTTTCCATGATTTCTGATATTTCTGATCATACTTTTTACTGATGGATTTAAGTATATTTATTAGAAAAGAGTTTTGTGAAAATGCTGACTTAACTTCAGCACATTTGCTGTCTAAACTAACAGAATCCAAGTCTACAGAAATTGATTTTGTAATGTATATGAATATATATTAGCTGAGTTCTACCTCAGGGACATCATATGGATTTCAAATTGATAGTTTTAATTACAAACCCCTGCTCCCAATGAAAGCTTTTCCATTCTTAACCATCTAAATTCATAAGTCCAATATTTCAGGCTAAGTGTTATTTCACCATTTACATTATTTACACTAAGTGGACTCTTGTCCTCATTTTGGTTGTTATAATTGCAGCGTTTTGGCTCAGGCTTTCTTTATGTGTTTTATTGTTGTAGCTAACTTTCAGGAGATTCTAAACTGAACCTTTTATTCAGTTTACTGGATAAAGATTGTTCTTATTCTGCTGCCTATACCTTAGAATATCTCATATTAGTTATTTTACTCTTATAATGTCACTTTTCTTTACTCTGAACTTGAACCTAGTGACTGAATTCATGACTTCCAGTTATTATATCTTACAGTAATAGCCCAATTTTATAGGTTCAGGGAGATCCGATGAACATTAAGAAAAATTACTGCCTTTCTTTTAATAGTATGATGATATAGATTTAAACAAAGATACTACCTGTGTCTTGGAGTAAAGTTTGAATGTATTTTCAGCACCCACTTTCTTTAGTTTTTTTTTTTTTTTTTTTTTTTTTTTTCAGTTGTTAAGTTATGAACTCAAGCACAGGGTATCTTGTGGTTAAAAGTTCAAAGGATTAAATTTACTGCTCTTTATTTTCTTTGTTATTGTTCTTGTTGAATGTTGGAAACTTGTTTTTAAATGTTCTCTTTATTTTTTGCTATAGGTTTTCTATTTTTAGTGATTGTATTCTTCATGTAACATTGTAAATGTTATTTCCCAATTTTTTTGTTTAAATAAATGAAAAAGACCTATTTTATAGAAATGGAAATGTGCAAATTTGTCTTTTTTTTTTTTTTTCTTTTTTTTTGGTTAATTTCTTTATCCAGTGCATAAAAGTAAAGTTTGAAAGGAATAATGGCCATTTTCTTTACTTTTAAGCAATTAGAAAATAACTAATACTATCCAGAAACAAAATTTGTGTTACATAATATAATTTTTTCATCTTTCTTGTTATTCTTTAGTTTTCATTTAAGTATTGTCAGTTTTAATCAGCATCCGTTTGAAAATCAATCTATTTGATAATCACATTTAAAAAATAAAGTCATGTCATTATACTTGCAAAGTTGTTTATGAAAAGGTTTGTTCTTTCCTTAATCATGTGAAAGGAATAGATTTTCATTTTGTTTAACTGGACAGAATTGATAACAGACAGAAAATAATTGATCAGTAATTGATAAAGTATTCTTATCTCTTAAAATCCTTTGTAATAGCATAGTGGTATGTTACATGAATGCTAAATCTTGAACATTAGTCTTAACCTGTTTGATCTAATATTCTTGAAATGTGACTGTTGCATTTAGGGAATATTATTTACTTGAATAATTAGAAATAATTGAAGAATTAGGTTTTTCAAGGAGATATTAGTCTTTTTCATGCTGTTGTTACAGTGTAGATATTGTATAAAAAAAGCATTATTTTTTTGCTTCTATCAATTTTGAAGCTTCTTTTTAAAAAGCAGATTACATGATATTATCTATAATTTTGAGAAATCATTAGAATTGAAAAAGTTTTTCAGACTATTCAACTAATTCTTTTTGTTTTGACTTATCAATTTTACAGTTTTCTTTAGTTGTTCTATCCTATTCTATTTTCAACAACCTATAGAATACAGTGTGTTCCATGAGCATTAGGATAGGTTAATTAGCCTGAAATTTTACACAGATAAACACAAATACCAATTTCTTCTAGCTTTTCTAAAAGTTTGGATGCTAGTTGTCATCTGCCAAGCTGCATACAGCTATAGTTTATTCCATAATTTTAATGTAGCAATGTTCTTGCTTTCTTTGTTAAACAAAAAACATACTCTGTTCCTGTTGAATGACAAAAGCCAGACCATATTGAAATCCACACTAACTTGATTTATGCATCTTGCCAACAACATACACTTGTATGACCTTTCCAATGTTCTTATAATTCTTACTTTGTAAACATTGGAAATGAAAAAAACTTTTTTTTCATGAGGTTTTTAAAGATGGTGATTTAATCTTCAGCTATAGTGAATCCTAACTCACTAAAGTACAACCTGTTGATTGCCAAATCTTCTTTGTATTTTTATTGTTGGTCTTGAATCTCAGGGCTTGACTGCATTAGATCTTTCTCTCTGTAACTACTTAAAAATGTTAAATGACTGAAAAACTTGGTGAATTTATGTAATATTTTATCTGTCCATCTCTGTTCAAGAAAAGGTTTTTATGTCATATGTGTGGAAAATAATATAAATAAAAGACCGGCCACCCACTTAAAGTCAAACTCAAACAACACAGAAAAGTCATATTCAAAGATGGAATGGAAAAATCTGTTATTGCAGATCATATCTGGAAGAAGAATGGTGTGCATCACCCCCCTCTCCTGAAAAGAAGTCTCGATGATAGACAGAGAATACCAATAGTGAGTGAGAGAATTGAAAGAATCAACATACATCAATTTGTTGGCTAGTTGCTTAATTCAGTCCCATATGAATTTCAACTTAGCATGGTTTTCACTGCTTAACAGGGATATTGTATAGAATTCTTTGTTTAACAAAAGAGAAATTGAAAAAATCTTCACTTTAAACATATAGAACAAGTTGTACTGGATATGTTGTTGAAAATAAAGTAACACACATAACAAATATTGCTATTAATGTTTAAATTTTCTGTTTCCTACTATTTTCTGTTTGATTTGTTTTACATTACTAGTATTGTACATCTGATGAAGACTATAGAAAAGATAAAGTGAAACATTTTGGAAACAATGTTAATATAGAAAAAATGAGTTCAATTGTCAAAAATGTTTTTTTGAATGAACAAATTACATAATCCTTTTTTTTATTTACTATAGAAATAATTTTTTGAAATTTCAAAGTTAATGTATATCAGATAAAGACATTAGGTAATACTTTAGTTATTTTTGTTATAAATGCCTATAAAAAAGAGGCCAAAAAACCCAAACCAAACATGTCTCCTTGTATGTACAAGATGAAAAGGTTTCTTCATTATTAATATTACTAGTAAGAGAAGCTCAATGGGTAACACTTTTCAATGGAACTCTCTTCACCTTCATGCTTTTATCAGGTAGGAATTTTTGCTAAGATATGAATCATTCAAAAATAAAAGGTGAAATGATTTAAATGAAGATGAAATCTTTACATGTACTCTGTTCAAATAAATGCTATAAAAATCATAATGAACAATCATACTTATTATTTAGGTTTATAATTTTTTTATCATTCTATACATGAATTAAAAATAAGCAGGAAATGATAAATAATTATTTTTTAATTATTAGAAATAACCCATGACTGATAATTCATATCATCAACAAACTCTATGTTTAAACATTTTCAGCCATTTCCACTTTGAAAATTTTGGATCAATAAGGCTTAACCACTTTCTCACCTGTAGAGGGTTGTAATATTTCACTCTTTTCAAAGTTATAGTCACTATTGTTGATAATTTAAGAGTTTATCTATCTTTAATGTACAATGTTGGTGATCTCTTAAGACTAAATCATCTTTTTTTTTCAGTGCTATAAGCTTCAAATGCTCTTGATTGATACTCTATTTCCTTTTCATTCTTTGCTGGCCTGATGGTCTGTAAAGCAATCATAGTTTTTCTATTTCAGATTATGATTTTCTACATGTCTGCTAACATCACCAATTCTTCCTTGATTAACATTTTTTGTGGACAATATCATTGCAATAAAATCAACATGTCTACTAAGATGATCAGTCTCCATCTCATGATCTGCAAGCCTTTCTTACATGACGGGTTTAGAAATATTTCTTAATGATCTAAAGTAGATTATGATGCTGGAGCAGCCAGGTGTGTATGTATGTGGCCTGACAGTGCTTGCTTATTATTTTCAGTCTTATTACAAAAAAGTTCATGTTGAAATTAATATGAATTTTTTTTTACTTGTCACTCTATTAGCAATGGATATTCATTGATGAAATTGGATTCTGACTGATTCAATCTTTCATGGAGCACTCTCTCCCTTTTATCTTTTTAAGACTTTTTGTGCTTCTCACTCAGTTGCCTTCAAGATTTTTTTCTTACTTTGAAAAACAAAACACAACAAAAAATGTTATTTTCTATCCTAAGTAATAATCAATATTTTTTAGTCCTTCTGAAAATCATAATTTCTTTAAATATTATATATAAAATCTTTTTAGAGCCTTTCTCACTGGTTCTAACTATTCGAATGAAATGTCACCCTGTTGGTGGGGTTTAGAATATGTTGACTGTATTCCCTGCTGAGGGATAAGATGCCCTCCTGAAAGGGTGTCCTGGATATGACACTAAACTCTTTCTGGTGGTGAGGCTCCAGTTCTGGAACTAAGGGAAATGTGGAGTACCCTCTCATTGCCATTGCTGCTAGGTCCACACTAACCTGGCATGGTAATACATGTTAGCATTTCATTTTGGAGTCAAATAGATCTGTTTGCAAATTATTTGTATCAAATAGAAATACTTGATATCATATAACTGTGTGCAAAAAATCTCATAAGAAACTACACAAAAAATATAAATATCAGTGTACAATGTAGGCATAAAATAACTCTAAACATTATTGTATTGAGCAATATCAATTCTTTTGCAAATGATTTCATTGATCATCATTAATATTGATATGATATTATTTGTTGATAGCCCATTTCCATGTTAATGTGTAGGTAAGAGCTATGCATTGATATTGACTACCTGCTTTTTATTGCACTTTTATTCAATGTTAATAACCAATAAGTTATTCTGTTAGTCTGTAAATCTAATCATTTGACTTTCAAAACCATTCTTAATGCTTGATTCTGGCCTCTTAATAGAGGTTAATCTCTGTTTTTGAGTGATTTTATTTTAGATAACATACCATTCTAAGATTAATAGAATCACTCAGCAGTACATTCATCTGCTTCCTATTTTATAGAGAACCTGTCATGATCTATAATGGTCTTTATTGAGAAAAGTGAACTTTGAGGAGCAAAGCTTTTGTCTTCAGTATTGAGAAGAAAAATATATAGTTATTTTCTTTTGGAATGATTTTCTTCATTTTAACACATTGCTCTGATCTACTCCTCAATTTAAGCAACCATCTTTCTGGTGTCTTCTTTTTACTTTGCCAGCACAGTATCACTGGAATCAAGCTGATTTTTTTCTTTTAATTTACTGACGTTTGCCTTTTCAACTTTCTAGTTTTATGCTGAGTAACTTCCAAGTTGCTGAATTTTGTTTTCCTTAATACAGGTATTTTTCTTTTTCATCTTTTGATAATTTGGAGATGTTCTAGTTTTTTTTTCTTTCTAATACACCTCACACTGTATAGGAAATGATGTAAAATTAACTCTTTTTCTGTTTGGCAACTGTTCATTTCTTTCTTTCTAATTTTTAGTTCTTCTATAAATTTTTGCAGTATTTATTAGTTTTGTTCGCCCCACTCGCTTTTTTCATTAGTGTTCAAATTTCTATTTGAAGTAAATTCTGATTTTTTATTTTTATTTTTTTTTTTAGGGATTGATTTTTAATCTCTTCAGATCTTTCACTATAGAGAACTTTACAATGACATCATCAAAGTGATTCTCTAGGTTGCTTGCCTATCTGGACTTAAAATGAACTTTTGGTTATTGTCAAATGATAAATGACAGTATTGTTTACATGTAGTCATTTTAACACATTTGGTTTGATGTCATTGAAGTAGTTCTTGAATTTTATAGTTAACATCTAAACAAATGTCATTACAAATGAATGTTAATTTCTAGTACCTTTGCTCATTCTCACTTATGATTCCAATACTTTACAAATATTTATCCATGTGTCATTTACTACTCAAATTTCAGGTCATGTTTTTTTAATTTTTATTATGCTTATCTGTTATTTAACATTTGGGGTTCTTTTGAATTTTGTATTAATATTGCTGGTATAATTTGTATGTTTTTTAAACAAAGTTTGGTTTTGATGAATGAAAAGTGAAATATTAATCCATATGGAAACTTTAAAAAATCAAAAACCTTTGCTGTAGGCAAAATGAAATTTTTAAGTTTTGTATTATTTGATTTTTAAAAAGTTTTGTTTGCATTGCACAGTGTTAAACTCTGTGAAATTTTCAGTTAAATGAACTGTCTTGTAATAAATAATGCTGATCGTGTGTGAAAGTTAAAGGCAAAGAGCCTATAAATTAATTATATATTGGTATTACCTTCCAGAATTGATCATATGCTTTGAAACAGGAATCCAATAAATTTACAAGAAATGCATCATTTGCATTACTGTAATTTAGTTTTGATAATCAAAAGAAAATGTTTCTCAAAACCAACTTTCAGAGTTAAATTATAAGAATGAAATTAGTGATAATTACAACTTCAAACATATCTTGGTGTGAGTAATAATTACTAAAACAAATTGATAAAGAAAAAAGTCTGACTTATATAACTTAAATATGTTGATAATATACATCTTGGATTACATCCTCTATGACTCTGGCTTGAAAATTTTATCTGTTTTAAAATTAATTGTATAACTTGTATAAATAACTTCAATCCTCAAAACTGTAATAACAAGACTAATTTATATAGTTGATTTACTGAAAAATATACATTGGAATTATCCAATGATTTTTTTCTTCAAAAATTTTCCTTTACTTTTCTTAAAGTAAACCCTTTAATTTATAATCTTCTTAGATTTTAACCTGGTTAATTATTTCTCCATGTTTTTTACACTTATTCTTTATAAAGTGTTATTGATGTATTTCCTTTCATTTTTGTTCTGTGAATTTTCTATTTCAGCTTGTTTTTGTTGTAATCTCAAAAAAAGTTATTAAGCCTTGGTTGTATCCTGAAATTTCTATATTAAACTCTCCAGTTTGGCACAATTTGAAAAAAAAAATTTATTCAACATTTTTTCATTTCCTGAATTTGCTCTGTTAGGAAGCAAGATGGTGTCAAAATGTCAAACAAGTTAGTGTTTCTTCTATTTTTGTTTAAATCTATTTTTCTGTGGAAGCCACATTTCATCAGGTTCTTTTTTGATTGGCTATCCCTATGACCTCTCTCTCATCGGTTCCATTTTATGTTCAGCTACTTGATGCTACTGCTGATTTTAACATAATATATATCCCTTCTTATAACACCCATTACAGATACACAAGTTTTCAGTTTATCATCCAACAGCTTTTTAGTTCAACAAGGATTTTAAACTTCATCCTCAACTTAAACAGGAAAAGAATAGGTGGAATTTTTTAAATTTTTTTATTAATTTATACCAAAATATATCATGTTTATTCTAAGAGTTAATTTTTTCATTTTCAATTTTTGTTTTTGTTTTTTCTTTTGTGTTTTTTAATACATGAATTTGTTTTACTCTCAACTTGTCTGATTTTCTGTTAAAGAAAACTTTAAAAAAAGTAAGCATAAATGTCAAAATAATGACCAAATCTTTTTAATTTATAAATAAAATCTATCATTTGATTGAATTGTAACAGATTGTGTCTTTTAACATTTAACTGATTGGTATTTTGTAAGTTTTGACATCTTATTGAATGTATTCTCTGTTTGAAAACCCTTGTCTGTGTTTTGCATCATTGTTTTTGTATGTAAATGAAAATTCAAGGTTTTTGTATGATTAGATCCCTTATGAAAAATTAAGTGTAAATCACTTGAATTGAATAACCAGCTTGTCTGAATTTGATTCTATCTTGTTTTGTTTCAGATGTCTGGTCAACGATATAAAAGGACCAATTTTGATGATGATGATGTGTCAAATGGAGGTACCCCAACTATAGACTTCAATCCAAGTGTAGTTTTGTTTAAAGGAGGACTAACATCATGGCAAAGGAAAACAGTGTTAGAGCGAGTGCTTATAACTTTTTCCTTGATCCTGAGTGTCATTGTCATTGTCTTGGTCATCATGTTGCTTGTGAAAGAGGCAAAAGTTAATGAAATTCAAAATCAGCCTGGTAAGTGTCATTTTTTTTCTTCTTTTAGATTAAAAAAGGAAAAGGTTCCTTTATGATTTTAGTTGTCTATATTCTTACAAGTCGTCATCATCATCATCATGTCGTGCTGCCAGCACAGATACCCCTGACCCTCTCTCGCCACTCCTCTCTATTGTTCATCGCTTCTGGCAGGTCCTCTGGGCTATGTCCTGTATCCTTACAGAGCTGTTGTATGTAGGTTCGAGCTAGTCATCCTGCTTTTGCTTGGCCATATGAGGGGGTCCATAGGAGTACATCTTTTTTTTGTAGTTGATCTCTCTTGACCAAATTTTCTTATAAATTTGGTTTTGTTTTATTTAGACTGTTTTTTTAATTGTTTAGCAAAACAATTTGTATTAGCTAAGCCTTTGTATTCAACTATTTCATATTTTATACTAGTTTATTATATATGTGCGTGCACACACACACACACACACACACATGTGAACACAGCTAAAGATTGACCTTAAAAGAAGATTGAGAAATATAAAGGTTCAAGGATCCAATATCTAAAAATGTTCCTAGTATTTAAAATTATTTGTGAATTTGTGTTTTCTACCCAAAAGTTAGGGGTATGTAAATATTAACTTTTTTTTCTGGCCACATGTCACTGTATTCAGGACTAAAATAAGTTAAATTTATGGTCCAAACTAAATAATGTGTTTTATGCCACTACATTGAAATAGCTAATAGAATATGTGTTCATTTATTATTTGATTCTATTGTGAACTTATTTTCACTAAAAGTTTGTTACATTTTCATGTGAAAATGTTGATTTTGTTCTGAATACTAATACTGTGTAAATTTTGTTTCCAAACATCATATAAACTATATAAATTCTTTTTTTAGTTGATGTAAACTTGATAAAATGTTGAACAAATCTTAAATTTTGTTTAAATTTAGCTGCTACAAATTCCAAAATGTCAATGCATATTATACACGAGATGTTTTTTTCCAGAATTTTATGCCTAAAAGTTAGGGGTGCATATTATACATGAGACTAATTATGGTGTATTTTTGTGTGTATGCAAAATGAAATGCCATAAATCAAAGAAGAAATTAATGTATTCATAGTGAGTCAATGAAAAGTGTTACATCAACAAAAATCCATCAATCTGTTTTTTATCCCAGGTCAAGTGAAGAATATTTACCTCAATAACTCAATTTAATAATCTTTACTTATAAATTTGGGATTTTTCTTCTAGTGTTCTTTGTCTATTAGAAAAACAAAAAAAGAAAAACAATTCCTTTGGCCATTGAGAAAAGTATTGTTTTATTAGTTTTCCATTTGCTAATGATCAGTGATTTTGATAATTTATGAAGATTTCTTGCTATTAAAAAAATTAAATGGTGTTAAAGATTTACAAGTATTGGTCTTTCTTCCACACAAAAGAAATTAAATATGCAAATGTGTGATTATTAAGACTCTCTTTTACAAATGTTTGTCTCTCTGAAAAGAATTGACTGTAATTCCTTTGAAAATAATTTAGTTTTCTTTCTTTATTACTTTCCTGAAAGCTTTTCATGAAGCCATTGAATTTGATAAACCTCTTTCATAATTTCTGCTGTTATTCTTGAATTTGCTAAGCAATACGATGTATTTGAATAGTTTTAATTCTACATTTAAATAGTCTTTGAATTTTCTCAGATTGTATAATGGAATTAGGGAAACTTCAATTTAAATTGCTAACCAATAAGAAAGGCTATTTTTTATTACATTTGTATATGTCAAAATATCATATCAAAATATAATCGATGTAAGGGATAGAACTTCACTTTTAAAAAGAAATTCCTGTTTCCATTAATACACCTGTATTTAAAAGAAATATATAACTTTTGCCAAAATACCTTTGTGACAATTATAAATTGCTGACTGGCATTGTAATGAGAGACTAATTGCTTTTATCTATTTAAATAGGTTTGTTGATATTGGTTAAATGTTCTTCTTTTAAATGAAAATATAAACATGAAACACCAGGTGAAAATTAAAATGCAAGAAAATTCTTTGGCATAGAAAATGGAATTGGGATGAGGCCATATTTTATTGCTCTCAACCAAGGAATGAAGTGATGACTCCAAGAGAATTTGGCACTTGCTTCTCTGCTGCAGTAATTTAAATGAATTTTCAAAATAGTTGGCATGGGAATAACAAAAAATGGCATCAAGAGTATCATGTAAATTTGAACCAGCTCTCTAATGTACTGCCATAGATTTACAAATATAAAAGAAAATTAGATTTCCCACTTGTCAACCAAAAACAGAAGAAAAGTTGGATGATATTTTTTATAAAAATCAATTTGATCCCTTTTTTTTTCCTTTGTTTCTCTAATGGGATTTTCTAATTATTTTTATTGATCCAAGAATATTTTACAACTCAACGAAAACATTCTTCTACTCATTATATTTTATCTTTTATAATAATTCCTTAATCTTAGCTAATCATAAGTTTAATGTTGCAAGTTATGAAACAGATTTTTTCCTTCAAAGTTTTATTTTTATGAATGTATTATAATTCCAACACTGTTCATAATTAGTAAAGGTCATTTCCTTAAAGAGTTATGTGATGAGTAAAATCCAATTTCATGAATCTAGTTTAATAAAGCCAAAGTAAATATTTGGTGTTGTATTATTTACAGTTGTTCCTTGACATATCAAAATTGTGTTTTATTTGAATATTTTGTGAAACTTAGTTAAAAAGAAAAGAGAATCAAACAGATAATTTCAGTATTGATGAAGTGAGACTTTTTAGTATTGTTTTCTATTTTTATCCTTTAAGTGTTGGTCACCATTATACATAAGACAGTGTAATCAAGTTGGAATGGGTTAAGAAAACTGATTGATAAACAAAAGTTTTGCTAAATAATAAATTGGCCAAATCTTTTATTTGGCATAAAGTGTAGATTATTTAAATAGGATTAAACCATTGTGCTCAGAGTTAGATAGTTTTGTTTTACTGAGGTTAACTGAGTTTTATTGACATATGGTAACTTCTGTGGTCATTTGAGAGCTAGGTCCTCATTGGGGGATTTTAATGTGACTACAAATTCAGAATTTGATATTAGATTTTAACTTTTTGGTTAGTGAACTAATAGTAGTTGAGATTCACTGATAAGTAAAGGTGAGGTATTTTTTACCAATGTTCCAAGAGGAACCCCTGGCTTGTGTGGTTGGTAATCTAAAAGATTTCCAGAGTTATAAAGTAAAAGATAAAGAAATGAGTACACACTAGAAGAGCTTTTAGTGTTTTTTTTCTTCCCTGCGAGGATTGACCATATCCAAAAATGATGGCTATACAACAGTCTAAATAGACTATGTTAATTTGAAGGTGGCAAATTGATTCTTTAAAATTAAGGCATCAAAACTTGGAGTCTTATTGGTTTTAGTTTGCCAACATTGGCACTAAATTCTTATTCATTTTTGGATTGTATTTGTATTTGAGTAAAACCAAGTTTCCATATGCTGCAATCAATATTACTTAAAAACTCTCAGGCAAGATATGAGCTAGATTCTTCCAGCAAACTGAGTTGCAAGAATACATTAAAAGATCTTCAAAGATTACTGTAATAATTAGATAAGGATACAATTGATTCAAACCAATCCATCAGAAAAACCATCAATTGATTGGTTTTGGCAGAAAAACTTTTCCGAATAGAGGTTTAATGTACATATTTACCCAATCCCTCTGCCACAACTAGGATGTGACACAAAGTCAATTTTTAAGCAAAGTACAGATAGTTTGAACCCAGTTTTCCTTCTAGACTGGTTGCCTTATCAATATTAAAGAAACCAATCTGTCTTATTATTTAGCTATTGCTGGAGGGAGAAGAGATGGATTCATGTCTTTCTCTAGGGCATTAGCATAAAGTGAAATGCAAACAGCCTTATCCCGGGTTTGAACTCGAGTCTCCGATTCCATTTCCTACAATGAAAACTATTGCATCAAGATGCCCAATGTAGAGGTAGTAACTAGTTTTGGGGGGAATTCTTTGACTGTACCAGTTGTAAGCATATCATCTTCAGTATTATTGAATATTTGGTGATATTTTAATTTCATAATTTAATATTTGCACTTTTAAATGAGAAATTAAGAAGAGCTTAATGAACTAACAGCATTGGTGATGATTTGAATTTGCTGAATGTACAGTGTTTGGAGAATATGTTGAAATAGGTCCTGTTATTTTCTTAAATAAATGAGGTCAGTAATTTGTGTTTATTCAAGACTTGTTATCAAAGTTGCCTTTACCAAGAAATATTTTTTTAAGGTATTTGCTTTTGCATAAGGGATTACTTGATATTTATCCATTGAGACAGAGAACACGAGAGAAACAGAGGTCAATTAAGTAGGAAATCATAAACATTTCTTTTGGGGGAGATGGAATACAGTTTTGATACTTTGGTATAAGGAAATCTTAAGCATTTAACTGCACATTCTCTTTCCTTCAATTGTTTGGTTTGGTGAATTTATATTTGGGCTTGATTAAAGTTTTAGTTTTTAATCTTTTTATACTGAGAAATTCTTCTGACTGGTAATTTTTTTCTTGGGACTCATCAAACAAATTGTTCTAAAGATGTTTTTTTCATAAATTAGAAAAATCATCAAATACTGGCCACTAGAGCAGGATAAAACCTGGAATAAATAAATGTCTACTCATCTTCTTATGATAGTCTCATTACTATCAATTTTATGTATTTTTACAAAAAAATCTATCTGATTAGTGTATTTTTTGTAAAAATGCAGGAATGAGAGTGTCATGAGGAGGTGAATAGACATATATATGTGTGAGTGTGTGTCACTATTTACATTTATTTTAAAATACATATGAAATACAGCTGTTTCTCCCCAATATTCCATTTATTTCATATGCTTCTCTTCCTTACTCCAGAATTGTGAAATAGGGGCATATGACTTTGGAGATTATATTTAGGACTGTAAAAGAATTGGCTAGATCAGTTTTAAGTTTAATTAAAGTTATTTAACTAATTGTAAAATGGGGAAAAGTTCAAGGAAATTTAAATAAATACTTTTTTGCTATAAAACTATCATGTTTCTATCTCTTTACAACAATTTGTAGTTTTAAGTTTTGTATTTTAAAATGTTTATTCATGAATCCTTCTAAACTAATCAGTTCCTTTTACTTAAGACTTTTATCATCATAGCTGAAAGATGAAACTTGAAATTTTATGTGAACAGTATTGCTCTTTTTAATCTTTTAACTTGGCCTAAAATAATTTTTTTTATAACTAAAGAAACAAGAAAATTATACAAACTGTTCTTTTGATGTGTTTCAACATAATAAGAATCTTTAGATTTGCATGTCTTTTTGCATGAGGATAACCTCATGGATATTTTTTCTCTTTTTTAATATGGTGCATAACTTTTAAATCAGTTAGTTAGATTGTAACATAGAACACAAATAGATTTTTATTCACTTTTTGTTTTTGATTACTCATCTCCATTTTGTAATTCACAAAGTGGAAGTTTATTAACTTATTTGTTTAAGATTTTGTTAAAAAATCAATTGGGTCTTTTGAATTTTCTTTTTATATTCTTGTATTTTCTTTTGCTAAACATTGATTAAATTGATAAATCCATAATTTTTTTTATGGCCTTCTATATTCAATATAAAAGGTTATTAAAAACCTGCATTTTAATTGAATATTATTTGCCTCCCCATCATTGACTTTATATTTTTCACCTAATTTGTATAAGGTATGGGTCATATTAGCAAGAAAGTTAAGATTGAAATAGGTCAATTTAGAGAGATTAAATTATTCATACTACCCAGGTTTTATTTATAAGACTCCATGGAGGTGCTCATGATGCAATGGTTATCACTGTAGAAAATGGACATGGTGACCTGAGTTCAAGTCCTCAACTTTGCAATTTTCATTTCACATTGTGCTAATACCCTTAAGAACAGTAAAAATCCAACTATTCTCCCTTCAGCTACAGGTAAGTAGTAGGGCAAACTGAGCTCTTTAACTTTTGTATAACAACCGGTCTAGGAGAAAGAAAACTTTGTCTTCAAACCTATTCATCTCCTTCAGTGAAGGAGTCAGGTAAACACATATAAGACTATATGGGTGAAAGAGATGGCCTTTTGTTGATAAAAGTATTTTGAAAAGGACAAGAGTTAGAATAAGATTCTGTGAATAGATTTAAAATAGGAAAGGTTGGATAAGTTTGAAATGTTTGTGATGTATGAGAATGATAAAAAATGCAAAGTTACAAAATGGATGCAAATGATGTGAAGAAATAGAGTTGCAAGAATTTATGGCATAATCTGATACTTCTTTGAGAAGAGACTGAGAAAGAAAAACATGGTCAGTGCCAACATTCAAAAATTGCGTTTTCAAAAATCTCAGATTACATACTTTTTCTTACGTTTGTAAATAGTTTTGTCTGGAAACAGTTTCCTATTTGATGTCCATCATTTCCTTTAGCTCATGTGTTCAACTTCTTTCTTTTATCTTGGAATATTTTTCTTAACTGATGGGTTTTGTTTATTTTTAATAATAGAATTACAAAATGGAGATGAATTATCAAAAACAAAACTTCTAAATCTAATTAGACTATGGACACAATTTCATACTCAACTGATAATCAGTATTTGCCTGAAATGTAGATTGTTCTATATTTCTTTCATTTCAAATTGTTTATAAATCTTTTAAAACTTATATTAACATTGAATATTTAATTGGGTGCTCTGTGCAAGATGTTTACCTTGCTTATCAGATTAGTGTTGTCAATACTATTGCACATATTTTACTTGATGACTTGTAATTTCATTGCTTCAGAATTTCTTTTTTAAAAAAAAAAAACAACACAGATCTCTCTTCTTATATGACACTTTACAGAAAAAAAAAATAGTTCTCTCTTTTTTCAAATAATTTGAAAGTTTTTTTTTTTTTTTTTTTACAAGCAAGAATTTCTTCAATCAGAATCAAATTGAAGAAGGCTTCTGTGAATTTCTTTATTCTTTGAATCAAGTTTTTTTTGGGAGACTTACAGCTTACAGGAAATAAATGTTTTGAGGCCAAAGAGTAATATTCAATTTTTTTTTTAATTGTCAATTTCTTATTGAACACTCTAATGATGGTTTTACTTTGATAAACTTTGTGCTCATCTGTTTCAAATTTGTTCATTGAAGCTACAAAGATCAGAATAAATTCTCTCATAATTAAAATATTTGTGATTCAAAATAAAAAGAAATTGAAAGAAATATTTTCTTTTGTTTTTGTAGATATAATTTATAAGTTTTATTTAGCAATTTATCTTATAAATGAGTGTAATGATTCATTTCTTTAGAATATTTTTCTTTGTATTTTCATATTTTTATTGATCACTTTTCATATAAAGAATTTAATTAGTTGTTAATTATTTTGCATTCACTACATTTCATTTAAAAAAAAAATTCTTTATTGTTTTTAAATTTTTTGTCTTAATACTAAAGTAAAAATGTCTTATGATATTGTTCTTCAAAAAATATATTTCTTAGATATTTCATTGAACTGATGAGAAATTCTGTTAAAAAAATACTTCAATAAACTTGTTTTATTGATTGCAGTATCTTATCTATCTCTGAAATATTTGTTTTTATCATAATGATCCAAATTTTGTATACATCTTGCTGTAACACACAAAAATGGCATATCATAGCAACAATTTTTGTTAGCACAGTAACATTTAAAATGTTCTTAGAGAATAAAAAAATTTCCAATCAAATTTATAGCATGGGATTTGCATTCACACTCACCCTTATCATTATAATTTCCAAGGGAGATAGCTATAAAATGTTAATTATAGAATACTTATTACTTAACACTTAATCATAGTTTGAATACTGTAAATAGATTTTGATTTGACATAATTTAATGGCTGACAATGGTTGTCTCTAAGGAATTCTATGATAAAATCATTATTGATTATAATAAAAACAATGATTTCCTAAAATGAATTTTGTTTCTCTTTTGTAGGTTATTGTTTGACACCTGCCTGTGTGACAGTTGCCAGCTCAGTACTGAATGCCATGGACACTTCAGTTGACCCATGCAATGACTTCTTTCGTTATGCCTGTGGAGGCTGGATTAAAAGTCACCCTATACCAACAGGTCATTCAAGATGGGGCACGTTCGGTGTTTTATGGAAGGAGAATCAAGTTGTAATGAAACATGTAATAGGTAAGTTCTTTGTTTTAGGAATTTTAGATGCTATTTTTTCAAATTGTCACAGTTTTGATAACTTTAGTATTTCTGTTTCATGAAAAGTTCATCATTTTCATGCAAAACCTGAAGTGATATCAGGAAGAATTTTATGCCTCTTTGTGTTAAACTTGAACATTTTTATGAAAACTATCAATAGCCCCTCTTTAAAATTGTATATTTATTTATGAATTAAATATTCTTTTAACATTTATGTAAATTTCTGAGATGAGATGTTATTATTTACTCTATTTACATGTCTCTGACTATTATTCTCATCTTGGTTGTGATATTTTGGCCCTTTTTTAGAGGGAAAAGGGATCATCTACCCCTGTAGAAGGAAGTTAAAGTAACAAATAAAGAACAACTCTGTCATATCAAAAGGAATCATTGCTTATGCTAGGCACTAACAACCTTCTAAGTAGGCCAAACATATAAATGGACACAATATGGGAACCATTAGTTAGGAAGAAGAGGGCATTGATCTCAAAGCTCAATGATAATATCAATTGCTTATACTAGGAGCCATGTAAAAATCATACATGGAGAAGCAGACAAAAGAATATTAGGTTTAAGGTTCTCAAAAATGGTTCTGAAATTGTCCAGGCAGTTAGAAGTATTGATTTAGTTTGATTTCACCTGGAAGTCATGAGTTCAATCCATGGCCTGTGTTCAACACATAATTAATTGATATGATAATTCTAAAGGCTTGATCAGCAAAATGAGAATACTTTACTCCTATAGATTGAATAAAGGGTTTGGTTTGAAATTCCCTGAAGATTAATGGCTGTAATAAAAAAGATTTGAAGAAAGCAAAGAGTTACAGCTGCCAAAACATTGTGAAAATAACAACCAAAATGAGGGTAGTTGTCCAAGACATATGAATATTGTAAATAAATATTCTTTCAACTTTTGCAAGTTTTGTACTGGTTAGAGGAAAAAACTTAATCTATAGAAAAAATCTTTTTAAGTGATATATCCTTTTACTGATCATTGTATAGTGAATAAAACTAAGCCTTCTTTTAAAAAATTTTTTTAGTTTATATCCAGGACTGTTTAAGACAATTTTTCAGTTTTGTTTATTGATCAATTGTTTTTTTTTTTTAAATTGATGGATTTCATTCCTGCTATAGTGAATATTTAATGTCCTTCTAAATGTTTTATTATAAATTAATATATTTCAAAATTATATTAATCAAAATTTTCATATATCCATATTTATCTTGTTTTTTTTATATTCTCTTGATTACTTTTTTAACAATATACTCACAATTCACTGATCACTTGAATGTTGTCTTTTTTCTATAGAGTATTGTAATGTGTAAAGACCTTTTGCTTTTACTCATTTCATTTTACTGAGTTTCTTAGTTTGTATCCCCTTTTGGATAAAACCAACTGTTTATCAAGAATTAAGATATTTTGACTGTTTTTGTTTTCTATATATACAGCTTGTGTAATTGAAAAGATGAATGTGTTTCACACTGTGGCTATCTGTACCACTTGGTCACATTATAAAACAATCTGTTTTATAAATGTACTATATAAAATATTGTCACAGGGATTCAAATCCTTGAATTTTACTAAAACCTTTCTACTCTGGAAACAATAGATTTCTTTTTTTACATTTTATGTAAACATGGTAAGAAAACTAGAAAAAAATTTTCCATATACACACTAAAAGGAAAAAAAAATTAGTTTGATCCATATCATTTCAAGGTTAGATTGTGTTATATTTGTTGGACCTTTTAACTGAATCAAGTAACTCATTTTGATAAGTGATGATATCCTTTAGTATTGAGAGACCAATGATCTATGCTTGCATCTGGGCAAAGTTGTATTGAAAACTGGAAGTTGCTCATATAAAAAGTTGTCCCTTTCCATATATTAAAAAAATTATCAATTAAAAAGTGGGGTATTTTTATTAGTTTCTTAATACATTGTTTTTTTTTTTTAAATGTTGTTTTGGAATGTATTTTTCACAGCGAACATCATGCCATTATTTTTCTTTCTCTGCTGTATATTTTCATAAAAACATTAATGATGCAGATAACCTAAAAGGTTCACACACTTCTGAACACCTCATGACTGAATTTATCTTTATAACAAAGAGAAATTCAAACATTTGAAAAAAAATTAAAATGCTGAAACTTTCAGGAAGATTAAAGAACAAAAAGCTGTCACAATGAAAACTTAAAGCAAGGAACATTGTGGAGTTTAATCAGAATAAATTGAGAACTTTTGATACAAATATTCTCTCAAAGCAATTTCTCTTTCTCTTGGAATATTCAACAGAAACATTGTTCTTTTATTAAGATGACATAAGAAGAAATATTTATTTGATTAGCTTAATCTGGTTGAATAATTTTAAAGTGGGATAGCTGAAGAAATAAGTAAAAGTAAATTTCCAGCTACTATTAAAAAATTAATTGAAATCTATTCATTTGTTCATCATTAGCTTTGTTTTAATAATTGAGAAGTTTTTCTTTTTTAAATATTTAATATCTTCTAGCTCTGGTATATTTAATTTTATTTTTTTTAATAATTCTAAATGCTCAACCAGGAATTATGATAGTATTACATTTCAACAGCTAGATTGTTTCTGAAACTCATATCTTTAAGAGATTAATACTAGTGACAGTCCTGACAGAAGAATAATCAAGACAAGTGATTATGACTTCAAATTCATCTTAATGATTTTATTTTATCATCAGTTTATATGTAGCATTATCAACCCTTTTGCCGACAGAGTGACACATTTGTTACCAATGGTACACAGGCAGAGTAATATTTTTGTCATTTAGTAATAGTTCACTGTAAGGCATTTTCCTCTTGACTGCTCATTGACCAATTCAATGTTAATGTATAGAAAATAATTCACTTACTCAACAAGGATTTAAAAAAATTATCTGCCTGCAAAATTGTTGTGCAATAAATCTTAAGCTTCTCTGTATTTTATTTGTTTACTAAGAAATTAAAGTCTATTGAATAAAATTTGTGATGTTTTCTTTTAGAGGGAAAAAAGACAACTATCAGTGATGGTGCTAAACACAAGGCAAAACTGTACTATCAATCCTGTATGGATGCTAATAAAACCATTGAAAAGCTTGGCAAGGAACCCCTGGTGACACTAATGAAGTCAGTTGGCAAATGGAATATTTCCAATGTATTTGGGGTCTGGGATCCTGAGGAATGGGATTTTCAGGCAACTCTTGCAAAAGTACACAATCTGGAAATGAGTGTACTTTTTAATGTGTGGGTGTCAACTGATGACACAAATTCCTCAAGAAATATATTAGAGGTTTGTATCTTTACTTTTGCTTCAAAATAATGATGTGAAAAGATTTAAATAATATTTGACTCTTCAATATCATCTTTGTTGATAATACAAAATAGATTAATTATTTATGTATTAATAACTATGGTTAATTCTTAACTGGGTCTTAATCTAAAAACTTTAATATTTGTGAGTATTTGTATTTTAAGTTTATGTACAAGGTTAAGTCAAAAAGTAATGCCTTTTTCTTTAGTACTGGAATAATTACTGACACAGGAACATGTATCATATATCAAAATGAAGCTGGTCATCTGTGGATCCCATCCCTACTTCTCAACACACTCACCGTTTCTTTCAATAGCAATGTTCCACCTTCGAAGGAAAGCATGTATCCCTGCCTTGTAAAATTTTGTTGACTGTTCTTTGAGCCTCTTTATCTCTGCAGTTTTCTCTTCTTTGTCACTGGCATAATGTTTGCATCTTAAACCCTCTTTCATGGCACCAAAGAAATGATAATTTGAAGGTGCAAAATCTGGTGAGTATGGAGGATGCAGTAAAGTTGTACACCCAAATGAGGTGATTGAATTTCTTGTCCTGATGCTTTTGTGTGGTTGAGCATTGTTGTACATTATTGATTGACAAGTTAAGTCTCACTCGTTGAATTCTTGCTCAGAGTCTCCTCAGGGTCTCAATGTGCCTCAGAGTTTGTTTTTTCTCTTGGTAAGAAATCAACCAGAAAGAACAGTACAGTCAACAGAATTTTACAAGGCAGGGATATATAGTCTCATTCGAAAGTAGAATATTGCCATTGAGAGAGATGGTGACTATGTTGAGAAGTAGGGTTGTGATCCAAAGAGGACGAATTTCATTCTGACGTAGGATACATGTTCCTGTGTCAGTAATTATTCCTAATTATTTACTAAAGAAAAAGATATTACTTTTTGACTTAACCATATATATATATATATATATATATATATAATTCTCTTTTGTGTATTATAGGTTGATCAAGGAGGCCTGGATTTGGCAGGTCCTGAATTTTATCTGAATAAAAGTATTACTGAAGATAAGGTAAGTGTATAATCATTATTTCAAATAATTGAACTGTACTGGATACAATATGAATTTCTTAAACTTGAAAAGTTGGTGTAAAAATTGACTTCAAATCCCTTCTAAATGAAAGAGATTAAATATAAAACACAATTTCTTTCAATAAAACCATAATAAAAATGATTCAATTGCAGTATTTATAAAATACTTTCATCTCTCATAATCATGTTAAATTCATTACTTATCAACTTTTTCTTTATTTTTTTTTATTTTTATCATTACATTTAATTCTCCATTTAAAAGTGTTTTCTATTCGACTGAACATTTTTGTCACAGTATTTGATGCCATGTAAGACCCACTTTTCCCCCCCAAAGCTAAGAAATATCAAGTCCAATATGTAAATTTGCAGTATCTGATTAGCTAATATTTACCCAGACACATTAGACTACCAGTATTTGTACCTAACTTAACTCTCATTTTATTAAATGCAAATCAGATGGAGATCTTATATCCTATCTATTACAGCAATTCATATGCTGGTTATTTATTCTCTTAATTATTCACTGTGGTATTAATTTCAAATCTTACATTTTTTCTGTTATTAAAAAGATAATGACCTTTAGAATTTATCATGTTATTCATATCTTGTTAAAAATTGTATAGCTTAGTTTCTTTTCCATTCACTTTAAATATATGACTAAGACATTATAAACGAACAACTTCATTTTTATCACTAATCCTTTTCATAGTAGACTTTGTGCAAAATATGATCAAATCAGTCCAAATGAAATTGAAGTTCAAATTTAATTCAATTTGCAAAACTTCATTGGTATTCTGTCAGATATCAGTTCTTGTGTATTTTGGGAGAAGAGTTCTGTTTACATTTTATTCCTTGTAAAACATCATTTAAGGATTGCTATTTTTGATTATCCTAACAAGACACTATTTGGAGATGCCTTTACCCAGGATATTTGGAAAGCATTTAATCTGGAGGGTACAAAGAAAAAATGAGATTTAGGAATATTTTATTTTTAATGAAAGTGAAGGAGACAAAGATATAAAGGACAATTTTAATCTAGAGTAGTTTACCTCAACTCATCAACTGGGAAGGGTACTTTTACGAAAGAAGTTTTTTTGGCCATCCTTGTTATAAAAATATAAACAAAAAAATTGTAATATTCTTTTAAATAATAAAAATGAAAAAAATTTAATTATAATAACAATTAATATAAAAACATTTAATAATAAAAATAGAAATTTTTAAAAGGTTTTTTTTTTGTTTTTAATCACTTTGATTTATGATTATTTTTCCCTCCTCATATTTTTTTTGTATAAAAGATCTTGTTGAATGAAAAAATCCAATGCATATTTCTTTTCTTCTTTTCTGTTCATTGGTAACCTCTCATAATGTCCTCTCATTTCTGCCTTCTGTTATTACAGATAAAATACTTTAAAACTTATCAAAATATGTTTTTCTTTAGCTTTGTAGCTGACAGAAGTAGAACAGTTCTCTCTCTTCCTCTCTCAATGATCATTTTATTTACATGGATATATATGCTATTATTTACTTAGCTAATTAATGAAATTATTAATAGTACTGTAGCAGATTCTCAGTGTTTTATCGTTTCCAAATTAAAACTACTTGTTCTTTTGTATGTATATTTCAGGTTTTGTCTGCGTCACTTGAATATATGACCACTTTGGGAGTTTTATTTGGTGGAGATAAAAATGATACGCGTGATTATATGTATGAAATCCTAGAATTCCAGATGGCTATTGCTAATGTAAGTATAAACTTGTTTAATGAAAAATACTCCTTTTCTTTGCAAACATGTGACAAATATTTTTTGAGCTAGTTCATCACTTGTTTCTATATTCTTTTTATTATTAAATACCTTCACTTGGTTTAGGCAAGAGCAGTATATGTTTAAAGTAATTATTTGATCCTCTAGAAGGATCATATAATTAAATACTTCCTTCTAACCCCACTATATACATAACATCACCTTCTTTGAATGAAGACTATCTTTTGATAAGAATAATTTATATCACTTGTCCCATGATCTTTCACATTGTTGTAAAATATCCATTTTTCATTGTCCGTCACAATTTATTTTAAAAACAGAAATTTTAAACTTTGTCTACTGTTTCTTTTTACTTATATGGAAGCCTTATATCAAAGTGACTAACAAATCCAAGCTATTATTTTCAACACTTGATTTGAAAGTTTTTTGAGTATGTTTGCTATCTCGCTCGTACTATAACATTGCTTATTCTCAAGTAATATCGTCACTTGATGATTGCTGTCAGTCTCGACTGGTCTGTCTAACTGTTAGAAAATCATTCAACAGGAAATCTTTATCATAAAAGTGTCCTGGGTATGAAATTATACTGCATCTGATTGTGAGGCTCCAGTGCTGGGGATCAAGAGAGTGTAGAGTACCTCTTCATTGGCATTACTCCTATGACTACTCTAATCTTCTGAAGTGGTATTATCTGTTAGGATATCATCTATAGGTCAAATAGATCTGTTTAAAAATTATTCATATTTGATAGGATCATATGCAAAAGAAAAACTCTTAAGAAACAACTTCACAAAAAATGTAAATATAAATGTACAATGAATGTGACTCCCTAACATTTAGGCTTAAAATAAGTCTAGATGGGTTGACATGCCATTAAAATCACTCAGTTTCTTTAGCACAAAACTTTACAAATAACTTTTTATGTTTTTTTTACAATATCTTTTTTATAAACTGCTCAATTACATTTTTTTCATTTTGTATTTGAATTCTATTTTTATCTTATAAATAAAAAAAAGTATAGTATGCTAATGATGTTTCTTTTTTTTTCTATCTTTAATGTTATAATTAATAAATAAGAATATATCAATTTAAAAAAATGCATGTTGTCACAATACAATCAAATATGTATTTACTGACATTCACTAAAACTAAACACTCCTAATGTTATCTAACAACAAAAAAAAAAACAGAACAAACTTTTTGGCAAGCTCATTAACTAATTTTTGACTAATGACTTATTTCTTAGACATTATTTTAAAATGTAAATAAATTTATTTCTTAGACATTATTTTTAAATGTAAATAAATGAAATTAAGTATCAAATGTTTTGGTACTAATCATTATAAATAAATTTGTTTCTATTTTGCTATTTGTTTCAATTAAATTAAAGTGAATCCATATGACCATGACCTTTTACTGTTTAGAATCAGGTATTTTGTGGCTTTGCTATTTGCTAAAACCTGAATACAGATTCAAACCAACCTCTTAATGGTGATAGAATTTTCTTCTAGATATGGAGAAAGGAAGAGATGAACTAGAAATGGAGGAAACCTTTGTTGAGTAAATGATTAGAAAAAGAAAAACTGAAGATAAACAAAATACTTGAAATAAAAAAAGTACTTAAAATGTTTTCATCAGTTTCACAAATCTTTTTTGACATACTGATGATGATGATGATAATGTTTGCGATATTTTTTCTGATAATTTGTCATCACATGATTTTCTAAAAAAGAAATACCAAAAATGTCAAAGAATAGCTGAAGATTTCTTTGATAGTTCACTTTAATAACTTGGATGATGGCTTCCATTACAGCTACAATCATCAATCTCTTTTTTAACAGTTGGATATAGAAAGTTTATTTGAATTTTTTTAATTTTTTTATTTTTTTTAACATTCTCTGGGTTAAAGTCAAATTACCCCATAATGTTTTATTCACAAGCTGCAAATAGATGGACTGCTACAGTGTACATTATTTATTCCTAATGAAACTATTATCAAGAGACAATATTTGACATTGCAATTCAGTGTTATGTAGCTGCAAATTTATTTTAGATAAATTTGTATAAGAAACAAGTTTACTGAGATATTTAAAAGTGAATTAATGTAGTATAAACAATAACAATTAATATTTTGGGTGTCAAACTATGTGCCTGATATTTCTGATTTAGTTTACATGTGGTACATGCTTTGTCCAGAGCATGTCACCAGACTTTTAACCACAAATTTAATGGTAATCATGCTTTTGTGTAAATTTTATTCTTTGTAAAGTATAAATGTTACCGAATTGGTGATTTAGACTTTGTTCTTTTGGTTCCCTTTTGGATCTTTGAGAATGAATTCTATAAGCTAAATATTACAGGGCCAGAGAGATTATGTCAGGTTGCATATAGTAACTATTTGTAGCCTTTCTTATAATGCAACAATAAAATATCTGTGTCTTGAAGCAAAGTTTTTCTTTCTTTTACACTCTCTTGGTAAAAGTTAAATGACCTCATAAAGTTTAAATGTATTTTATGCTTGATTATTTTTAATGAATTTTGTTATTTCAGGTGTAGAAGAGCTGAGGGTCTAGTACCTAAGAGTTCAAAGAATTAAATGCCTTTTCTGATAGAAATTTATGTAAACTTAAGAGTGACATTTTATTGCAATTTGATATTAAAGATATCTAACTGAAATATTTTTGTATTCATTAACTGTTAATCATTTCTTCTTTGAATATCTGTATAAAAAGTTTTTTTTAGATTTGACAATTTCAAATTGATCAAGTAATATATTAAAAAAACAAAACAAAACAAACTAACCTTTTAAAGCATAATTTTTTCCTTTCTATAACAGAACAGAAGTAAAGAATCCATATTAAATATCAATTGCCAGCAAAAGAAGTAAAAAAACTTGTCCCTAAAATTAAAAAAGCCTTTAGGGAAAGTATAAAATGCAGATTAAAAAAACCAAGTGAAACCTCTAAAGGTAATGATTTTAGGTAAAATTGTTAGAAAAATACTTTTGAAAGAAATTTAGCATTTACATACTATTTTTAGTTATGTTTAATTATTAGAGTGAGTCAAAGGTTTTGCAATATTTTGTTAATGTGAAACACAATTTAGCAGCTCTGGATATTTTTGCCAAGTTTGTAAAGATGACAAACCATATTGGAGTGTGAGATGCCTGGCTTGCCTGATATTCTCTGAGGGTTACTCACTGGATCTGCCTCTATAGCTTGGAGCACAGTCTCTGAATCTATGGTTTTAGGCCTACCAGACCTTACCTAATCAGTGAGGTTCTTGCAACCCAAGCAAAATTTCTGTACTGTGGTCAACTGTGCTGTCACCTTTTGTACAACAAATGTTTTTAGTTGCTTTCACGGCATTATGGCCCAATTCAAAAATGTAAAGAATAAGTTCCTGAATTAGATTACACTGCATGTTCATCAGCATGGCTTTCAAATCATACATAAAGTGAAGTAATACACAATGTGTCAGTGCATCAACTACCACTATGCTACCAACTGCAGCTGATATCTTCTATAGTTTGAATTGCTTCAGTCACGTAATATATGTATCAAAATATTGCAAAACTTTTGACTCGCCCATGTAGTATTTGTTCTGCAACACACACACACACACACACACACACACACACACACACACTTATGTCTTCTTAGTAATTAATATATCATTCTATTTATTTACAGATTACAACACCTGGTGAAGAACGTCAAGATGAAGAAAAAAATTATCATAAGATGACTGTAGAAAAATTACAAAACCTTGCTCCATTTGTAAGTTTGGAATTCTATATTTTTTTATTTTATTATATATTTGTTTATATATTGTTTGTTTGTATACAGTGACATCATAGAAACAGAGAAAAATGTTTATATATTGATTGTTAATATACAGAGTTCAGGGATATTGAATTATAGAAATATGCGTTTATTTTCAAACAAGTCTTTATTCTAGAAATTAAAATCTGATGAACTTGCCATTTGTGGATTTTACATTTTTGTTTTTTTGAAAACTAAATTTATCAGATTTGCTACCTTCTCTTGTAGGATATCAAAGCACAAAGCAAATCTTTGGTAATTTTTTTTTATGTAGTCATTTAGTAGGGTGATTCTGAAGTTTTGAAATATTTTAGTAATGTGAGGCTGATGATTTTGCCAAAGTCTTCAAGGTGATCAACCACACCTGATTAAAAGATGCCTGCTAACCTAATACTATCTGAATGTTTCTCACTGGATTTGCCTCTATGGCTTGGAGCACTGCCTCAGAATGAACTGCTTCAATCGCATAATATGCACACTACAAACTAGCATGTGCCAAAATATTGCAAAACTTTTGATTCACCCTTGTACTTTAGGAGGTGTAGTTGGTGTAATTATTATTATTGCATAAAATGAACTCAGTGAGCCTAGTTCAAATTCAAGATGAGTCTGTTTGCGTTTCACTTCATGCTAATTCCTTTTGGAAAAGCATGAATCCATCTCTTCTATGAATAGGAGGGGAGTTTAGCTCTGCTAAACTTTCAAGTACAACTAGCCTAGGAGAAGGAAAACTGTATACAAAACTCATAGCTGGAGTTCCTACGATAGTCCATTGTTGTGTTCAATATTGTTCTGACAAATCCTGTTGCAACACTAGTCATTGTATAGCCTCTTTCCTTTGTTTAAAAATAACATTAGTCTTGCAAAGAGGAAAGACCTTCTTCCTAGGAAACTGTTAATCTTCCATGCAACATTGCCAAGGTGTGAGTGCAGATCCATGTTTTTAAGAGACTGACAGATACCATAATATTTACTTCATTTCACAATCTAAATTGGATTTGGACAAGTTCAAATAATTGATTAATGGGAGAAGAGTATTAGTTATAGGAATTGCTTAATAGTTTTTTTTTTTTATATTCTTTAAAATTTAAATCAAATAAATGTGTTTATTTACTTATGACTGTATAAAGTATATCTATATAATAGAAAAAAATTCTATTCTATTATGGTAAAGCAGGTATAAAACCTACAACATGTTAAAATTATTGGCACGATAAATCTGTTACATAAAGTTTCATGTGGTTTGCACAATCCTCCAATGGAAATGTGAGAAAGTTTAAAATTATGCCTGTTAATGATTATTTTGCCATTGTTCATACAACAATAACTAATTTTTAAATTGTTTTTGTGAAACAATTTTTTTCACTGTAGTAGATTTTTCCAAATGATCTTTTATTAATTGGAAAAATATTCTCTCCCACATGTGTTTTTAGTTTTTCTTTGGGTGGGGAGAGATTTTAAAACGATATAAAGTTTCTATTTCTCATTTTTTGGTTGTTGTCGTTGCTTTGTATGTAATTTAGTTTGTTGTATATACCTTTGTTTTAAGACTTTTTCATAATCCATTTTAGCTTTGTTGAAAATATTTATTTTGCTAGAATTTCTTGCTAGCCACTGTGTTACTGACTTGTAAATATGCTTTGTTCCATCTGAAGATTGTGTAAACTGCATGAAACTTAAAGTAACAAAGTTATAGTGTCCATAATTTTAATATTTTGTTGTATTAGATCTATTACAGATATGTAAAAAATTGCTGCCTATCCAAAAAAATCCTTAATCTAATTATGAGCATTAAAATGAAACTATTGTACAGTCTTAAAACAGTGCAAACTTCTTATTTATCAATGGTACACATTATTCCAGTTTTGAAACACTGATAATCATATATTGATCTGATAAAATGTTATTGATCATGTGAAAAGTAAAGTCTGTAATCTGGCCCCAAGCCAGTATGAAATGATGATAATGTTTATAAACCTATCTGAGTTCATTTGTCAATTCCTATCAAATTCGAAAAGTAATTAAATAGATTATCTTATGTTTATTTGGAGTGTGAATTTTACACTTTCACATCTTTTATATGTGTGATTGAAAACAAGCCCTGAGTTGATTATTAAGGCTACTTCAACCTCAATTCTAATTGATTCCATTGTTTTAGATCCGACCATTTACATAGCCTGTTATCTAAACAAAAATTTCTGCAATCTTTTTTATTTAATTGTAGCATCTTACACAATGGCAAGGAAATGAAGAACTTGTTTTGCTTTGAGAAATCTCATTTCAAATTATCTTTTGAGAGCTGAACTATTAATTTACTGCAATGGCTTCTTTGAAACAAGTAATACACTCCAAACAGATAATGTATGCTAGATATATTGTATATTACCTCTTTGTTTCAAGTTTTGAGAAACTTAAAAAGAATGGCAACTGATTAAGTTAAAAGTTGTATTGTCCTCAACTCTGCTAATGTAGAAGCTTGGTTTATAAGTGATAAAAAAGGTTGATTGTATAATAGAAAAGAGTTATGCAAATATATTGTGTAATTTTATCAGTAAGGCTCAGAATATGCTGACTGTATTTCCTGTATCTCAAGGGCTCTCTTGGGTATGACCATCATCTGCATCTTATGGTGTGGCTCCAGTTCTGGAGATCTGGGGAGAATGGAGTACCCCTTCATTCCTACTACTCCCAGGTCCACTGACCCAGAGTAGTAGTACTGGTTAGGGTTCAATCTATGAGTCAAATACATCTGTTTAAAAGGTATTCGTATTCAATAGGACCATGTACTAAACATAAGCGACTACACAAAAAAAGTAAATATGAATGTACAATGAACATAATTCCCTAATCTCTTGGTGTAAAATAATCCTTGACAGGTTGATATGCTGTTAAAATCAATCAATCTAAATCTTCTCAAAGGTCCTGATTCATACAAATATTTTTTTTATTATAAAAATACTTCTCTTAATAACATGCTAAAATAAGCAGAAGCCTTAATGATTATATCATGATATTTTTAATGGGGGTTTGCTCAGATTTAAAAAAGAAAAAATATCCTTATTACCCTACTCTTCTCATAGATTTTTGTAGCATCATGCTATGAATTTTTACTCGTATTTTTGTCAAGTACTAATATGGTACTTTTTTAAAACTGAAATATCAATTAACTTATAATATCCAGCTGAAATGTGTTGTACTAAATTCTTTGTAAAATAAATAAAGGTCAATAAACTTTTATACTACCAAAATAAAGAAAAAACATATGGCTAAAATAGAATTAACCTGGTGTATATTTCTTTTTGTATGAAGTAGGATAAGCTTATCCCTTGCATGATGTAATGGTAAGCATAGAGATTGGTGACTTTGAAAAATGATATCACATTAGGCCTGATGGCTGCTGCTGTTAGAAAATATACATTGCTACATGCTGATGTTTTGGTATTTCTGTTCAACTGTTTTTCTTACAACCTTGAACTGTTCTCTCATTCTTTGTATTGGATTTCATGCCTGAAATGACACATTAAATTTTAATCTAATCATCTCAAAAAAAAACAAAAAAAAACGAAAAACTATTGGCTTTGGTAATTTGTCATTGTTAACATGTGATTGCTCATATTTTCTTGTTGGATTCTGAATTACTATCTGGTAGAAAATAGCTAATCTCATTTTTTTTTGTGTAATAAAAAACAAACGAAAACTAACTTGAAGTTCAATCATTTGAGAATTTTTCCACAAACATATGAAGTTGTCCTTTTCATCAGATTTATAAAAAAAGAAAAGATCTTAAAAAAAATCTATGAAAATGTCATACAGTATTGTATCATATTTTAGTGTCTTCTTTTTTTATTAATGACTTTTTAAACTATTTCTAATGAAATAATGATCCAAAATTAAAATAAAACCGCAAAATTTATTATTTCACATTTTGCCTAATTTCTATAATGAATTAACAGAAAATAATTTGTTATTGGAAATGTTGCATATATGTGTTTATATATATATATATATATATAAAAACATGTTGGATTGTCCTCGTCATGTAAAGCGCTGGACTGTAGAATTGTAGTAAGCGAGTTTGGACTCCACTCGCGCTATTACATTCACTTTTGGACAAATATACTTCACCCTGTTGGCTGGGGCTCTCCAACGAGGCTACCTGTTGGCTGTGGGTGGCAACCCATAATGCTTAAGGACAGGATCCTGGTGGTTGAGCTGTACCTAGCCTGAAAACTGAAAAGTCAAGTTACTTGCAACACACCTCTTTGGCCCTTAATGGGCTAGACAGGTGGTTAGAGTGGCCCAATCTGATCAATCGGCTGGTCATCACAGTCCTCTTTCAGATTTTACATAAATCTGAATGAAGACGATGGCTGTCGGGTCAATCATGCTGTGGTAAGACTTATAGTCCTTCCTGTCCCTGGGCAAGTAGTTATCTCGGGAACAAAAAACCAGGGACAAAATAGAATAAAATAGTCAAACATCAGCATGAGTATTCTGAATATGTAGCCCTGATGTTACCTGGGTGAATGGGTTTTCCCCTTGGCACATCCCCACATGGGGCTCCGTGGTGGGTGGGGAGCATGTTCGGTGAAACTCATAATTATTCATATGGCTAATACAAATAAACCCCAAGCTAATAAAAAAAAAAGATTATGGGAAAGTTCTGACAGTGAGACAGAAGAAGAACCAAACAACTTCCCATCTTTCATAGTGATGGAATCAACAGAGGAAATCCCTCTAAGTAAACTGTCTCCATTCAAAATTGAAAAAATATTATCCAAAAATCTAAAACCAAAAACTGTTAAAAAAACTAAGAAATGGAACATTACTAATTGAAATTCACAGTAAAAAACAATCTTACAAATTATTAAAATGGAAACATTTTGATAACATAAAAATCAAAACCTACCCTCACAATTCCCTGAACATATGCAAAGGAGTTGTGAAAAGCCACAAACTCTCCTTATGTACTTTAGATGAGATTAAAACAAATTTAAAAGACCAAAATGTCTCATAGATTCGAAGAATTCAAATTAAAAAATATGGAGAAATGATAAATACAAATACATACATACTCACTTTCAGCACCCACAAAATTCCAAAAGAAATTAAAATTGGATACCAAAAAATAAATGTAGAACCCTACATCCCAAATCCATTAAAATGCTACAAATGTCAGAGGTGTGGACACCATCAAGACCAGTGTACACGACCACCAGTATGCGGAAGATGTGGGGAATATGACATACATAAAGACTGCCGAAGAGACTACAAATGTGCCAACTGCACGGGAAACCACAGTACTGGGTCTAAAGATTGTGAAATATGGAAGAAAGAAAAAGAAATTACCCGATTAAAACATAACAAAAAATAACATATCCAGAAACAAGAAGAATGATAGAAACATCAAAATATGCAGAAGTGACAAAAAAGAATATCCCTATCACCAAAGAAAATTATCATATGTGCAAAACGGAAACAATCACAAAACTTGAAGTAGCTGCCCAACTTATAAACGAAATGAAGACACTGATACAAGAAATAAAAACTATTATAAGAGTAGTCACCGAAAATAAACCACCAGCCAAAAAAGATACAAACATCGAAATTACAACAAACAAAGAGAAACAAACAAAAAACAAGGAGAATCCAAAGGCCCCCATTACTGAAATAGACTCAATTACTAGGCCACCACAGACCTCACTCAAAAGGGACACTACAAAGAACTCCCCACCTGACAAACAGAGACATGGCCCTAAACTAGGAAAAAATAGATCTAGATCAAGATCCAGAACTACCCCAACCAAAAACAGTTTTGAAGCCTCGGAAACAATGGAAATAGAGTATGAAACCTCACACCAAGACAAAATACAATAAAAAAAACCTACCCTCTAAATAAACCTCCCAAAAATTAAATTACGGCTCTCCAAGAGAAAAACATATACAATTCAGATAAGATACTACAATGGAATTGCCGTGGAGTGAAAGCAAATAAAAATGAACTACTCCAGACCTGAATCCAGCAGTTATCTGTCTTCAGGAGACCTTCCTCAAGCATAACAACAAAATAAATATCGGAGAATATCAACAATTCAATTATATAAAAGACATTGGTCTTCGGGCATCAGGAGGAACATCTACCTTAGTTAGGAATGATATACCACAAAGTCAGATACACTTAAAAACAGACCGACAAACAATAGCTGCAAAGGTAACCTTACACAGACCTATTAATATATGCTCAGTGTACATTCCACCAAATGAAGAGATAAATGAAAATAAATTACAAGAAATCATCAAGCAACTCCCTGCCCCCTTTATAATACTAGGGGATTTTAACTGTCACAGCACTTTATGAGGCTGTAAAAATATAAATCAGAAAGGAAAAAATTTGGAAACTTTTATAAACAACAATAATTTATGCATCTATAACAATAAGTCCCTGACCTACTTATGCCCTTTTTTCTGGCAGTTATTCTGCAATAGACTTATCCCTGAGCGATCCATCTATCTTCATAGACTTCTCTTGGAAGGTAATGAAGGACACATATGGCAGTGACCATTTCCCAATTTGTTGCAAAATTCAGAATTAAGTGACGAAAATCCCAAACGATGGAACTTGAATAAAGCAAATTGGGAGAAATTTCAAAAACTATGCTCCGGGGAATTAAAAGAAGGTCCAAACATCAAGAACTTAATACAATTCTCAGAAACACTGGTTTCCATTGCACAAAGATGCATCCCAAAGAACAAAATCCAGATGAAACGAAATAGACCTTGGTTTAATGATAAATGTAAAGAGGCTATCAGGCTTAGAAGAAAATCATTAAGGGAATTTGAAAAAGAACCAACAACAGAAAGGTGGAAAAATTATAATTTGCAAACTTAGTTAAGCAACAAAAACAAAATCTGTATGGGACATGATAAAAAAGATAGCTGGTAAATTCCCTGCCCATGCAATAAATCATCTTTCTAAAAACAACAAAATAACAAATGAAAAAGATATAGTGGATGAATTAGCAATAACCTTCTCAAAAAACTCATCAGCAAAGAATGGAAATGAAAAATTTGCCAAATTTAAACAAAAAGCTGAAAAGCTAAAATTGAACTTTAAATCAAATAACACTGAAAGTTACCATCTTCCTTTTACAATAGAATAACTTAAAGATGCAATTCAAACATCTCACAATACAGCAATTGGTCCAGATGAAATTCACTATGAATTTCTGAAACACTTACCAAAAAAATCACTCGACTATCTCCTCACAATATTTAATGATATCTGGATGAATGGGACATTCCCAGAATCATGGAAAATAGCAACTATCATCCCTATACTGAAACCTGGATAAGACAACACAAATCCATCTCACTACTGCCCAATAGCCCTAACTAGTTGCCTCTGTAAGACAATGGAGCACATAGTAAACAAAAGACTGGTTTGGTATCTTGAATCCAATAAACTCATCACAAACACTCAATGTGGTTTCTGAAAACGGTGATCAACAATTGATTGTGTAGTCAAATTAGAAACCTCCATAAGAGAGGCCGATATCCAGAAACAACACCTTATAGCAGTCTTCTTTGATCTGGAGAAGGCTTACGAGACCACATGGAGGTTCGGAATAGTGAAAGATCTCCATAACCTTTTTACTGAACTTCATAAAGAGCTTTCTCTCGGACAGACAGTTCAGAGTCCGAATAGGGTCAACATTTTCCAATCTGTACAAACAGGAAGAGGGAGTCCTGCAAGGGAATATTCTATCCGTGACACTTTTCAATATAAAAATCAACAGTATTACAAAGTGTCTGACTCCTGAAATTGATGGATACCTCTATGTAGATGATTTCTATATCACTGCCAGATCAAAATATATGAGGACTGCAGAAGGCCAGCCACAGCAATGTATCCATAAAAGCATACATTGGGCAAATACCAATGGATTCAAGAACAAAACAAGATGTGTTCATTTTTGTCAATTGAGGAAAATGCACAACAACCCTCTCATAAAACTCGAACACACTGATATACCTGTCGTTGATGAATACAAGTTTCTGGATATTATGTTTGACAGGAAATTATCATTTCTCCCTCATATAAAATACCTGAAAACTAAAACCACTCGAGCTCAACAACTCCTACAAGTAGTGGCACACACAAAATGGGGAGCTGACCGCCAAATGCTCCTTAAGTCATACAGAGCTGTAGTATGTTCACAATTAGATTATGGCAGCTTTATTTATAGATCTACCAGGAAATCCTACGTCAAAATGCTTGACCCAATTCACCATGAAGGTCTAAGACTGGTCTTAGGAGCCTTCAAAACCTCCCCAGTAGACAGTCTATATACCGAAGCACCCCTACAACTCAGGAGCTAAAAATTGGCTCTCCAGTACTGCATTAAACTGAAATCATGCCCATCCAACCCAGCATATGACTGCATCTTCCAAAGTAAATATAAACAACAATTTGAATAAAAGGAAAGAACAATGAAACTATTTGGCCTTCGGATGGAACCTATCCTCAAAGAATCAACAATCTCCCTTGCAAATGTACATAAAAGCATTATCACACAAACTCCACCCTGGATAATTAAAAAACCAAAAGTAATCCTCCAATTATCCAAACTCCCGAAAACAAAAACACATCCTAGCACTTATATAGAAAAATTTCGCACTATCCTCCTGCATCATCCTGACCACCAATATATATTCACAGACAGCTCGAAGGATAACAATAAAACTGGGTGTGCAGCTGTTCTCAGTAAAACAATTCTCAAAAAAGCCTTCCTAAGGAAAGCTCCATTTTTACAGCAGAAATCTGTACCATTGACCTTGCTCTCGATATAATATCAAAGAACAAATATAGCAAATATATCATATTTTCTGACTCGTTCTCTGTATTAACATCATTAAAAAATAAAATACTTGAGAACCTGTTAATTATTAAACTACTGAACAGACTAGACTCAATGTCCAGCCATAAATAAATAATCATGTGCTGGATTCCAAGCCACATTGGAGTGAGTGGCAATGAAAGAGCTGACTCGGCAGCAAAATCTGCTTTAGATCTGAGCCCTGACAATACCAGCATCCCATATACTGACTTGAAACCACAAATAAATTGGTTCTTTGTTACAAAATGGCAACAATGCTGGAATGATAGCATTAATAATAAGCTGTTCCAAATCAAGCCCACTTTGGGAGAATGGAGACCAGCATTTTGAAAATCATGAATAGAACAAGTCATTATATCCAGACTGCATATAGGTCATACAAGACTCGCCCGCTCTTTCATCCTCAAGCAGGAACAACCACCACAGTGTCTGACATGCCAGATGCCTTACACCATTAAACATATTCTAATGGAATGTGGTGTACTAGCTACCACCAGAGAGCGACATTTTAAAGCAGATAACATGAGAGATCTGTTTGAGAACATCAACATGGATGATATCCTCTCTTTCTTAATAGAGGCAGAGTTGTACCTAAAAATATAATACATCATTACAATCCGAAATATTCAATGGATCAACCTACCAATCAACCAAATATAAAAAAGTTTTGTCAAATAACCCTATGCAAAACCATAAATCTCAACAATTACAACTTGTAGTGGGTCCACTCTGACTCGGAGTGATGGTGCCTATTGGGGTCCTACTTGTGGGTCGAATGGATCAAAATATGAATTTAAAAGAAAAGTGAGTTTACGAAGAAAAAGTGAGTTCATATAAAAAATTGTTACGAACCATATATAATTCATGTATGTAAACTGGATTTGGCATTGAATAACCCATAGTGGTTGATATGCCATGAAACTCAAACAACCAACCAACCAACACACTTGGAAAAGGTATGAACCTCCTAATCCTCCTAGCTATGAGTTAAATAGTATCAATGCTGTTCTTCTAGAAGGATGGCTTTGGCATTAAATAACTTACGAAGGTTGATATGCCATTAAATAAAGAAACCAAACCAAAATGAACATGTTTTCATATATATATATATATATATATATATATATATATATATATATAGCAGGTGAGAACAAACAATCCTGTAAAAAGTGTTTGATAAATCGAAAGTTCTCAAATGCTGGCCACCTGAGTAGTATATAAACTACATAATTTAAATGTCATCTTAGTTTTGTTCATTGCTAAGAGTTTCATATGTTTTCTGTAAAATAGAAAACATGAAACTATTAGTATTAAAACAAAACTAAGTAGATGTAAATTCTTTTTAGTTTATATATATATATATATATATATATATATATATATATATATATATATATATATATATATATATATAATGTGGTGCATTCAATAAGTTTCCAGACTTTTTTTGTACAGGCATTTAAGATTGTCATAAACTCTTGAAAAGTCAGTATGTTATTGCTATACATCTTATGAGATGACTGACCAATTTTTATGATTTCAGGTTCAAATAAACACCTACAGCAGGAATTGAAATACACCTTACTAAAGCCTGATTGTCACAGCTGGGGAATTGCAAAAATGCAATCTGGACGTGAGAGCACTTTAGAAGAACGATATGCAATAAAATTCTGTTTTAAACTTGGAAAAAATGCCACAGAAACGTATGGAATGCTTCAGACTGCTTTTGGAGCATCTTGCATGAATCGAGCATCAGTTTTTGAGTGGCATAAAAGATTCAAGGAAGGCAGGTAGTCTATGAGGGATGATGAGAGGTGTGGGAGTAGTAAGGAAGTCAATACACCAGAGTTGATTGGACAAAGGGTTAGGGTTACTATGTTGAGGTTTTAAGGGAGTTCAGGAAGAGATTCCGTCGGAAGAGGTCAGCACTCTTCAAATCGAGTCATTGGCATTTCCACCAGGACAATGCATCAGTCCACAACTCCATCCTTGTCACAGACTATTTGAGCAAGATGGGCATCAAGACAGTCCCTCACCCTCTTTATAGTCGAGACCTTGCTCCCTGTAACTTTTGGTTATTCCCTAAGCTCAGAGGCTGTCATTATTAGAGGAGATGAAAGAGGCTGTGATGAAGATCATTGACACGCTCATACAAGAGGACTTCCATGGGGCCTTCCAGAAGTTATTGGAATGGTACTGCAAGTGCGTTGCAGCCGGAGGAGATTACTTTGAAGGGGACTAGAGTTTCATGTGTGTACTATGAATAAAAGTGCCCCTACAAAAAAAGTCTGGAAACTTATTTAATGATCCTCATACATATATATATATAATGTGAGAGAGAGAGCAATGGGTACTTAAGTTCTGGTTAGATAAATGTTAGATCTTTTCAGAGATCAGTTCTGAAGTAAAGTAAAATAATTATTACACCTGGTTCTGAAGTTGATAAACAAATGTACATCAGGCTTGTCATATTCTAGCTATGGAAATGTATTTTTAGTGTTTTGAGAGCTAACCTTGATAGCACTCACACAGCTACTGACCACTTTGCTGTTTAGCAGGAACTAAAGGTGTTAGGCTTTATTTACTCTTTGATAAACACTCTCTAATATAACCTATTGTCCAACAATGATTGGAACACAATAGAATTACTAAAAAAAACATTTATTAGAAAAAGTATATAGCAAGCAAACAAGATTCAGGTACACAGTGTTGTTTCAATTATTATAATTTATTGATTGATATATACAATTTTTACTTCAAATTCTTCAGCCAAACTAAAAAAATACAAAAATCCCCCCAAAATATATACATTTGAAACTGTAGTACTTATTAAAAAACCTTAAGTAGTCATAGTTAATTATATTAAATGCCAAGTTGAAAGCCAGAATTCCCACCCTCTCCCCCGGAAAACAAATTTTCATTGCAACAAAAATAGTTAAAAAGAAATTTAGAAGAAAAAAGAAATTTATTGAATACTGTTTTCTTTAATTTTTAAAAATTTACTCTTCTTTTTTTCATAGATTAATTGGCTTCAGTATTTCAATGATCGACTTACAGTTGTGAATATAACAATTGACAGTTCGGAAGAAGTGGTTGTTTATGCCCCAGAATTTTTGGAAAAATTAACTGGACTTGTCATGAATATGTTGAATGATACAAATGGCAAAAGGTATGAATACTCAATCCTCTCATGTTTGTTTTTTGTCTATCTGAAATTTTATTTCCCAAAAATGAAAAAAATTTTCGTTCAAATTCTTAAAATGTTACATGTCTGTCTTTGCAGAATACTTAATCATTACATGCTTTGGCCAGTGGTACGCAGCTTGTCAGGTTTCCTTTCTAAACCTTTCCGGGATGCAAGGAATATCCTTACTAAAAGTCTCTTAGGTAAGACAATAAAATTTTTTTTATTTTAACATTATAATTTGTATTTTTGTTTGAACATATTTAGATGGACTCTTTCAGACTTTTGAAAAAGAATTTGTCATCAACATTTAAAGGATTTAAATGAGACATCAATGTAATATTATAAAGAAATTTGGGAAAAGAATTATTCAGATTAATTATGTATATGACTGGAGGAAATGAGTTGATTTTAACATTTTTTTTTTCAATTTGAATATAAAACATTTTCATTGAGATCTTGTTGTCTCTTTGGAATGATTCTAATCTTATCCAAATTATTATGATTGGATGAGATATTTTGATGTGAAAAGAATGCATTTTATAGACACTAATAAAATAAAGCTTTTTAGCAATTATGGTAAGATAAAAGGCATGAATCCATCTCTTTTCCACCTCCACCATAGCTGGTGATAGGACTAAGTAGAGCAAATTGGGCTCGTTTGTATTGGTACACAACAAGTCTAGGTGAAGAATAACTGAATTCAAAACCAGGAGCTGGAGTCCATTAGCCAGTTTGACATTGTCTTCAACCTCATTCCAGTAACTCTTGTGACAGTAATGGTGCCAAGCTATATTGACTCTTACTCTCCCCTTGACAAAAAACATTGATGACAGGGAGAGGAGAAACTTGCTGCTTGGGCAACAGCCAGACTTCCATACAACTTAGCACAACTCTGTGTGAAAATCCATTTGCAGAT
Organism: Sepioteuthis lessoniana; assembly: GCA_963585895.1. Classification (NCBI taxonomy): domain Eukaryota; kingdom Metazoa; phylum Mollusca; class Cephalopoda; order Myopsida; family Loliginidae; genus Sepioteuthis; species Sepioteuthis lessoniana. Next base: position 70,819 of record CAUZXS010002430.1, on the reverse strand, counting down.
CCATGGTCTTGCGAGACTAATGAATGCCACCAGTAATTTCATCTATTGTTTATTTAGTGAATCTTTATGTGGCAATATATATATATATATATATATATATATATATATATATATATATATATAAGAGAGTGCTGAAAAGTTCTCTGTCCAACCAAGAAAGGAGTTACTTTTTCCTTTTTTAAAATTATTTTTGGGAATGGTTAAAGAAATTCGAAAAATGTGCCACGTGTGTTGAGCTATGAGATGAATATGTTGAGTAGTATGTATTGTTTCATGACTATTGGTGATCCTCCTTTTGGTCAAACTAAAAACTTTTCAGTACCCCTTCATATACCATTATGGTATTTTTTATAAACTGTTGTTTCTTAATATATTAATCTCAGCTCTAGAATTTTTTGCATTGGGAAATTTACCATACACAGCAGGTGCAAATTTGTAAACATTTCAATTTTAGAAAAAAAAATTGCATTTTCTAATAAATATACAATAAAAATATATTGTTGCATTTATCATAAACTTTTGAAATTATTTAATTCATTATTGACGGCTTATGTTATTTATTTTCTGTATTGATTATCATTTAAAAAACACTAAATAACAATCCGTTTATGAGTCAAAAGAGATTTATCTCTTGAAAATGAGTTGGGGGATTCCTTGTGGCATGTAGGCTCAAGTGCTGAACTGTTGCCTTAAAGTTAGCAAGTTCAAACTCCAGTTGCATGATTACATTCACTTTGGGACTAATACTTTTGGGAAAGTCATGAACTCCCTTATTCCCCTTGGTATGGGTTAAATAAATAATACCACTATTGTTCTTTTACATGGATGGCTTTGGCATTAAATAACCCATAAATGTTGATATGCCATTCAACTTAGAAACCAAAAAAGACATAAAAAGAATTTATTATTTTGTGCCTTTTGTGAATATTTCTTTTTTATTTGTTGATTCTTTTCCTTTTTTTTCCTTAGGCACAGTTGGGAGTGAAGAAACCTGGCGATATTGTGTAATGGACACAGACAGAGTGCTTGGTTTTGCTCTGGGTGCAATGTTTGTTGAGGAAGCCTTTCAAGGGGACAGCAAAAAAAAGGTTAGCTACTCTCTTTTAGTCTTTTAGCAAGATTTTACAAGAAAACTTGTATGCTCTGTCCATGAGGCTTAGAATACACTAATTGTATTAAGACTTCCCTTAAAAAAATGGGGATGTCCTAGATATGACAGTAAACTACATCTGATTGTAATAATTCAGTACTGGAGCTCTGGGGAGTGTGGAGTAACACTTCATTTCCATTACTCCCAGGTCCACTGTACTTGTTAGGATCCTATTCATGGGTCAAATAAGTCTATTTAAAGATTATTTGTATTTGATATGACTGTGTGCAGAAAAAACTTCTAAGAAATAATGATACTAAAAATATAAATATGAACATACAGTGAATGCAATTCTCTAACCCCTAAGAATAAAATAATCCTTGATAGCTTGTCATGCTATTAAAATCAATCAAGGAATCTTGAAATACATTTTTCAATTGATAACCTTACTTGTTTTATTTTCTCAATTATGGAAACCATTAGTATTGGCGGGGGGTTCATTTTTTTCTTTTTTCCTTTTTGGGTCACAATATGTCACTGACAAAAAAAATTAATTTGTTGTGAATCCTGATCATCTACTACCATCTGCTACCATGGAATTATTGACTCTTATTTCAGTTTGATACAATTTTGATAAAAAATAAAACAAATTTTTCTTGTTGAAGCAAGCACTAAAATAAAAATGTAACTGCGTGTAGTTAACCACTTATCTATTGGACATTTATTACAATACTCTTAGGCATTTTGAACTTGCTTAGACTTTCTATCCAAGGCCATTTTATAGCATTCATTTGTATTGTTGTAGCCTAGACACCTGCTGGGAACTTTGATTAAATACACACTGAGAGCAAAAATTAAAATAAGATAAATGAATAATAGAAAAAAAATCTCTCAGGAAGAAAGTCTGTTATATTTCTTACAGAATATTGAGTTATGCATCTAAATCATATTGAGATCTGATAAATTTATTCAGACAGCAATTACTGCAGATCCTTCTTAGTCTACCCAATGAGCTAAGAACAGTAATAAAATCAAAGTTTGAGAAATAAAATAATCAGCATGAGTTAACAACAGCTTCATTCTGACAATTAACTCTTGTTTAACTAAGACTCTTAGATAAAATTAATTTATTATAAAATACGAATCCCTCTCTTGGAAATTTTGACATGATAGCAAATGGTCCCCCTATTTGAAAATACATATCCAGTTACAGTTGATAAAAAGTTGTTAACATAAATTTATCCAAAAATTGGATAAAATCAAATTTAAAAGAAAATGTAATTCCTTGTGATGTGTATTGGTTGTCAAAATTAAATTCTATATATATTATTATATCATATAATATAATACTATATATATATATATATATATATATATATATATATATATATAGTATTGTATTATATAAAATATGATTTAATGCAAAAGCACTTTTAAATCCCAAAACCTTTACTGTGCTTAATATACAAAAATGCAGAGTAATATCACAATATATCATGAATTATAAAAAATGTATGACAGGGTGATAATTCATAACTCTGAGTTTGCCTACTATATATATGTAGTAGTATAAAAGCCCTTTTGTTAAAACACTCTAATAGGCATTAAATGAGTTTGTTAGCTATAATCTGAGAAACAATATTATCCTAGTTGAAACTAAAAGAAAAGCAAAATATTATCTTCCTCTGCCAGACAGTAATTGAGAAAAAACAGGATATATATATTTTTTGAGATGGATTTGTCTAGGTTATAAATAAAGGAGCCAATTTGTCTTCTTGTTGTCTGGTCCTATTTTCTTCAAAAGGGAAAGTGGAAGTCAGTACCCTAAAAGGTGTGGGTTGTGATTGATTTCTATAATTCTAAATATATCTAAGATATGTTGCTCAGATTGAATTTACTTTAGATTTGCTGTTTGCTTTTGATAGTTTTCTAAACTGATGATTATAACAACTAAGTTACAGTCATTCTTGTAGCTATCAAGATTTTGTACGACTGTACATCTCTCACCTTAATGTCTGACTTCCACCAGCCAAGCTGAAGAATCGACCCATTCCACCTAAAGTTGGCGAGTAGTTTTTAATGATTATGCTGATGTAAAATAGTTCATTTGATAACTTCACATTACATCTCAAGTAATATTATATCCAGTTAATCAATGGTATTATTTTTTATATCATCATCATCATCATGTCAAGCTGCTTGCATGGATATCCTTGACCCTCTCTCGCCACTTCTCCCTATCGTTCATCGCCTCCGGCAGGTCTTCAGAGCTACATCCTGTATCCTCACATAGCTGCTGTATGTATGTTCAAGCTGGTCATCCTGCTTTTGCTCGGCCATATGTGGGGGTCTATAGGAGTACATCACTTATGAGCTCATCTCTGCTTCTCCAGCAGTGTCCTCCATGTCTGGTTTGTCTAACTTGGATAGTTTTCGTGATGGGAGGCAGGTGGACGTATAGTTGGTGCCTTGTTGGGTGTTGCCGCCAGGACTTATTCAATATTTCTTGCAACATTCTTGTGTAATTGCCATCTAGCTTCTTCTCCAGCCATTTTGTTAGCGTCCAAGTGGTGCATCCATAAAGCAGTATCAACTCGACTGCTGCCTGGAAGAAACTGCGTTTCATTTTATCGGTCAGGTTTGATTTCCATATGATCGATAGCTATCCATGCCTTCGTTAGCCACGTGTCGATGTCTTTTTCTGTTGATGAGACACTGCTTCCTAGGTAAGTGAATTTGTCTACCAGTTTCAGAGAGGTTCCCTCTAGTGTGGAGATGTCACCTGCTTGATTAAAGCACATATATTCAGTTTTGTATGCATTGACTTGGAGGCCAATGCCTGTGGCGGCTTGTTCCAAACTATGCAGTAGTGTTTCGGTTTGGTTGGGCGTATTTGCCAGTATCGCTATGTCGTCAGCGTCAGTAATTGTTTTTGTTGGGTACCTTCTGCTTCTTTTCTTTGTCAGCTCAAAGCTGTTTTCTCTGATTTTATCGATCGATGTTCTAAGCACGTAGTCTAGGCAGATGATAAAGAGGTATGAAATACATGTGTCGTAATCGTACAAATCTTTAACTATAACTAATATCCTGATAAATTTTCATTGATTCCTATTTCTATTTTAAAATTTAATGAATTAATAACATCTATACCAACAAAAAAACTTAAATTAAAAAAACTCTAGAATCAAAAACTTTAAGATTCAGTTTTGTGAAGTAAGTAAATTTATTAACTTTTTAGGTGAGTGGTTTGTCAATCTTAGCAGGTTACTCAGAAAGTTTTTTTTTTAAGTTGGATTTTTACCGCTATCCTCAACTGTGCATCTGTTTATGAGAATCTTCACTTAAAAATTTAACTGGGTGTCCCATCCTGCCTATGGTAGTAGAGCTAAAAAATATTGTTTGAGGTGGGTAGAAGCTGTTTTGGTTATGCAATTTTATATATAACTTGGATCCAGACTGACAAACACATTCAGCAACTTTATATATACATAGACCTCCAGTATAGCTGTTTGATAATAACATCTTTTCTCTTCCAAAGAATAGAAGGATAATTTTACTTTTACAAAGAAGTATACATAATTTCTACAGCTTAAATTTTTTTAGCTGTGCTCATTGATAAAATGAGTGTCTTACTGATTATCACTAATATAATTTAATATCAGCATTTTCAAAATCAAGAACCACTAAGTCATGTTTTAAGATACTAAGATACACCTCACTCCATCTATTGCACAAGTTCATACACCTCACTCCATCTATTGCACAAGTTCATTTTAATAGTTCTAATAAATAAAACACACTTTTGGCCTGTGGAAGAAAAGACTTAAGAAGTGTAGCTCTGTCATAAGGAATGAAAAAGTGTAGATTATCATGCAAAAAGAGAGAAAGTGGATGATACAGGACAATTGATCTAAGCACTTTACAAAATGTGTCTTATTGTAGATTTACTTAAGTTTTATGGTCAAGGTGGCCTGACCTTAGCATTCAATGCATGAGTTTAATTTCCTCTTGTCATAGGTTTCTTTGCCTAGCATCCATATAGGAACAATTACATTGTCTTGTGTAAAAACAGAACATTTAAAAAAATGTTCTTTATGTACTAAATTTAGGAGAAAAAGCCATTAATATTTCAGAGGAAATTGTATTTGTACTTGACATACCATAAATGATTGCTTTAGAATGTCTACTGGAGAAGTAGTTTTATTATAGGATCTCTTAACTGTTATGAAAATAAATCATTTAAATTGGTCTAAGACTGATTCATAGGTTAGCTCTATGCAGCAACTAGTGCACCATTAAATGTAGCTATTTGTGCTGTCAAAGACTATATGAAAAAACAGTTTAAAAGAAATGAATCCTGTTGCCATTGAACATCTAACAAATTTAGATCAGAAAATTTTTCTTTTTTTATCATTAAACACAAAAAAAATATGATGAAATTTATAATCCTTTTCATGAAGATTTTATCTGATATTCATTTGAAATTGTGTGAGGAAGAATTGTTTTCTGTATACAGTGATAATGGATCAAGCCGGCTACATTCTGAATTTCTATTAGAGAAGAGTACCTTTCTGTCACTAAAATGGTTTTAACTATTTCAATCCAGTTTTACACTTCATATTTATGTGTATTAAGTTTTTTTTTCCCTTACACTAAATCCCCCCCACCAAAAAAAAGAATGACTATCTGGAAACAAATTATTCCAGGTAATGAAAAGTGGCTACTTGACAACAATTTGGAATGCAAGATATTCCTGGGACATACAAAATGAACTACCACCACTAATTGTGGCTAGATCCTTTAGTCTTCTAAAGATGCTGTGTATGTGGTGAGATTGGGAGTTTATATGATTGAGTCAAACAAATACTGTTTCCTATTAAACCAACTGAAGGTGACAACTAATGAAAAGTGGAATTATTTAATACAAAGTACATTCTATCAAGATAACACTAGACTAAATGTTTCTTTGATTACCAGGCAAAAATTGTTACAGCTTAGCTGGCAAATTTTCACTCATCCATTGTATTTATCTGATATATTGCATCCCTGGATTATCATATATTCTATTAATAAACATTTTCTGATTTCCTGGGAATTTGCAAAAGACAACTAGACTAGTTTTTTACCTGGAAATATAAAAAGTTCTGGTGGATGAAATTATGCAGTTAATTTTAAAGATAGTTGAAGAAATAGTGGAACAGAATAGTGAATTTAATTTTGAATAAAGTTTATGTCAAAAATTAAAAAAAAAAAGTATATTATTTCTATTTAATTAACTGAACAACATTTTTGACAAACCCAATATAAAATTGGTTTTATTGGGTGCAGCAGTTCTATATGGCTTGTACTTTGTTGACATTTGCTTTATTTGCTTTGACTATCCTTTGATTTCTCAACAAATCATCTCTAATAAAGGAATGGATTGCTGAATGTTTTACAGTTAAATAATCTCTTTCCCTCAACTTTTTTGCCTTGTCTTGTTATTTGCTAAATTCTTTATATTTCCAAATGAAAATTAGATGCATGCAATATGAGCTCATTTCAGTAATGAAATATCAAAGCTGTGAGTTCAATATGTATTGAAGCGAAACTCAATGCTAAATCTCCATGAAAACCTGTTTATCAGTTTCTGTTTACTGATATTATAAGGGAGAGCTGAGAAGTTCTTGAACTAATGAAAAAGCAATGACCAAGAGCCTTGAAATGACCATCCAATTCAACATATTCATCCTGAACTTCAATACAGTTTCTCAAGTTTCTTTAACCCTTCCCCCAAAATATTAAATTAAACAAAAGTATCTTTTCAGCATCACCTCTCTCAACTCATAAGGCAATTATTCTCTTTATTCAATTAAGTGCTCAAAAAGATTGTCAAATCTTTTTTGTGTGTATCTGTGCATAATTAATAATACACTGTTAATGAAGTTACTTACTCTGCCTCCTGAATTTGTTGCTGTATTGATTATCTGTGTTTTTTCTTTGTTACCTATTTGCACATATTTTCATCTGTTGATCACCTTTTAAGGCATCCCTTTATTTGTGCCAAAGGTGAGACTGTATTTTAGTTTGAGTTCATAATTATCTCATTAAATAACTGAAGATGAAATGATAATCAAATGTCAAAGTCTGTTGGGTTAGAAATTAACAGTAGGAAGTATTTTTGTCTTAAAAATAGAAATGAAACCTTTTTTTTTTAACTAATCATTTTGATTTGTAATTTATTTCATTAAAAAAAAAAATCACAACTCATTGAGTCTGCCCCTCTATGACAATAAGGAGTAGCACTGTTAAGAAATAAACAATAAATACTCAGTAAGATTCACTCTGTTCTATGTTGTCACATATTGATGACTTGAATTAGTTGCTTTTTTTGTTTATTTTAGGATTAAAATGAAACAACAAAGTTAATGGTTGACTATTCTTCATGTAAAAAAAATAAAGATGTATTTTTTTCTTTTTAAGTTAACTTAATAAGTTTTGCCTATTTTGATTGAATCGAATTGTTGAAGGAATTCAAATGACAATTATAGATAGTTTTTGTTGTATTTCTGAGGCTTTACTTAGATTTTTTTTGTATGTTTTCTTTTATTTGAAAAAGTCAAAGCTAATAATTTTTTTAATTCAGTTTGACTAAAATGCATTTTGTTTGGCATCTTTAAGATTTAGCATTTCACCCACACACTTTTTCATACAGTAGATTTATTTTTTTATTATTATGGTTTTTATTCAGTTTTTGTTTATTTATTTTTCAGTTTTTAAATTTTTACAGATAAGATCACCTAAAGTCAGCTGTAGTATTTTCCTAGCTTGGTTAATCTCTTCTTTTTTAAAAGTTGGCATGTTATCTTGTATTTTTGTAAAAAAGAAAAGGTTTAATGTTCCTTGGCAAATATTATCCCATGATCTATTTTTGCTAAGTGACATCTTTCAACTAACTGCTTTCATTGAAGCTCATTCAGCAAATTTAATACCATTTTTCATACTATTAGTTGTTTATTTTTTCAAGTTTAAAAAATAATGTCACTTGTGTATGGATCTGAAAAAGAAGTGGGGAAAAACCTGTATTTTTCTTTAAAAAAAAACTTCATAATATTTTTAATAGAGCTCTTATTGTGTGGTTTATAGAAAAAATAAAATGTCACTGAACACTTGTTTAGCCTGAATAGCTTCAATCAGAAGAAAATTTGAAAAAAAGGATGTTCAGTTTTGCATAGCAAATCTTAACTTCAAAGACATTTATATATAAATTGTCTTTCAGGATAAAATACTTTAAATCATAATGCTGATCTGAAAAAAAAAAGAAGAAAGAAATCTTACAAATTTTCTATTCATTTTTTTTTTTGTAAAATAGCAAATATTTTATGATATTGAACTCTTTTGAAGCATTCTCAATGAAATCAAAAATACTAGTCTTTTTCAGCCATAACTATAAAATCTTTCTCTTAATATTTCTGTTTCTGGTAGCTAAAAATAAAACTGTTGGTAGCACCATTTACACCTTAATAACACTTTTACTATCAACATTTTTGTCATATTTTAACTATCAATTTCTTGAAATTTTGTTTATATGGTTATGTGATTTTTATATTCTACTAAATGAAAAATCTGTTTATATTTAAAATTATATAAAAAAATGTCTTATAAAATAACTTTGTGGAGAACGGCAGTATTTTATTTGTATGGAAAAAAAAACACATCATTATTTAGGAAATGGTCATTCTTAATCATTAAGTTGATTCTCTGTTATTAATGAAATATTCATTAATATCTGCTCTTATGATTATATCAGGTAAGAGAAGTGAATGTATCTCTTTTGAAAACCACAATTTAACATTAACATAAAAAAAAATATTGTTAAATAACTTTTTTTATTGACAAAAATGAAATATTAATTGCATTTCTTTTGTATTGTTAAGTCTTCTTTTCAATGTATTTTCCTCACTGCTTATGAACTGACTGAATTCCTTTTTATTTGAACCAAAGTGATAATAGAAAAGCCATTTCTGCTGACATTTATGATATGACAACATTGTCTGTGCATCAGATAAATTTCATTAAGTATTCAGTATCAGCAGCAGACTTGCACACTACAACTATATGTGAACCAAATGTCTTTTTGCTGTGGTGATGCTCATTGATTTTACTATTTACTGACAATTCTGCTGCTGTTAGGATGTGCTTATGTCATCATCAACATTTGATGTTAATTGCTAACATTGCTTCAACCAACAGCTATGGACCAGACAATAGTAATGCAATCATATTTAAGAACACTCAATGCACTATATAAAAGTTATTCTCCTTGCTCTCCAAACTGGGAAAAATTTTAAAAACAATTAATATGTGCATTAGTTTTTGCTAGAATTTTAGATTTTCATATCACTAGTATATAACTTAAAATTAAATTTAATGACAAAACAAAATTAGTTTCTTTTACTATTCGAGTTATGCTTAAATTCAGAAAAAAATGTAATCTAATTTTAGATTTAGATTGTCTACAAAAAATGTATCAAAAAAGTTTTTATTAAAGCTAATTTTTCAAATACTGGTTGAATCTTACTGATCAGGTATTCACTTGTCTAGCAGCTTAGCTGATTTGGGTTGGTAATTGGAATTTGGTGGTCATTAGTTTGTAGGTATGAACAAAATACTTTTGTATGAAATCAATATCCGAGGAAAAAAAATCCTAACTTAATTAATTAAAAAAAAGTCTTTGTGTAAGTAAAAAAAAAAAATCGGAAAAATTTCTAGTAGAAAATTAATTGGAATTTAAAACAATGAAATATAAAGTACAATATTGTTCTTCCTTTATTAACCTTTTAGTTTTATTAGTTAACTTATTTTTGGTTTTACTTTTACAGTAAAAGTTAAGGTAAATCAGTGATTGCTTTTTACACATAATTTTTACCTAATGTTTTACAAATATAATAAACCTTTTTTATTTATTTTATTTATTCATTTATTTTTCTGCTGATCTGTTTTTATCTCACTGTACAGTAAACTTGTGCTATAACTATCATTTTGTCATATAAAAGTCAGGTAAGCTTGAACATAGTTTGTATCTATAATTTCCATCCACACCAGTTATACATTTCAATATATGTATTATTTAGTCAATTTTTATCCAAAGCTTCTTTGTTTTTGAAAATTTACTGCTCTGTTGGGTTGCCAAATTAATCAGTTTTAACCTGTTATTTTAAAAAGATTAATTGAATAAGTCTTAAATAATTTTGAAAGAAAAGGATGACTTAGTATATAAGTTTTTACTTTTGAGATAAACAATCATAAAAGAAATGACTTTTTGATTTCATATATTTGATAAAATACAGCCATTTTTATTGTAATTGTAACCACATTTGAAACATTTGTGCCCATAAAATTTTTTTTCTTGTCTCACATAATTTTGGTATCCACCTTGTTTACTGATAGAAGCAGCTTGTCACTTTATAATCTTATAACTTAGGAGATTGATAATTCTTGAATAATTCATTTTGTTTTTAATGAACACCTAATTTTTCTAACATCAATTGTGTAGAGGTTTTATTCTCAGTTTAAGGCCTCAGTATTTATATCTATTTACTTACTGAAATACTTGTCTATGTAAAAGATCAAGACTTGGATAGCAGTTGGTTATTTTATGATTAGTGTTGTCTATTAAAAAAAATGATAATTGTCATTATGAAATATAAATCTTCAAAACAGAAAAATGATTTACCAAGTATATTTTTATGTTATTTTATGACATTAGAAATTTCACAGTTTTATAAAAAAAATACTTTTTAATTCAAAAGAGCAAAACTTGAAAGATTCATCAATTCAAATAGTTGTTTTGTTAGTTCTAACTAAGCAATAATATAATGAAGTCTACTTATGAACCTGATTACTTGGGTGAATAAAAGTTTTTGCATTATTTTGGTACATGCTGCTTTGCAGTGCATATATCTAATGACTGAACTCGTTCAAGCCATAGAAGGTACCTGATGTGGTTGGTAGTTGTTATGGTTTGGTTTGGTTTCTTTGTTTAATGGCATATCAACCTTTGTAGGTTATTTAATGCCAAAGCTATTCTCCTAGAAGAACTTTAGTGGTACTATTTAACCCATAGCTGGGAGGATAAGAGGGTTCATACCTTTCCCAAGGGTATTTGCCTGAAAGTGAATGTAATAGCACGACTGGAGTACAAACTCGCTTACTACGATTCCGCAGTCCATCACTTTAACCATTACACCACGAGGACACCCCCTAGTTGTTATGAACCATGATGATGTCAGAACACGTGAATAAAAGCCTCTATATAAATCTACAGACAAGTCCTCAAATATGTAAAATTCTGTAATATACAATATCCTGAATGGGCTCCCAAATATGATATAAAAATGGGGCAGAAATCCTCAAAGAGATGAACCAAAGACAATTTAACAGAATTATGTATCAAGAATTTTTATTTGCCAAATGCAAATGAATATCGAATGACCAAGAGGATCAAGACATTAATAAAACAAACAAATCTAACATTCGTATATGTATCGATGTGTGCGAACAGATATAACAGCTTTATTAATGTATGCGATTACAATGTATTTTGGGCAGAGGGAATTATGTCTTTTACTTATCTCAATTCTGATATTTTCTATTTCAGTTCATTGTCTCATCAGAAAGTTCACAAATGTCTTTCTCTTTACTTTTTTCTTTTTTACTTTCTTTCACTTTCTGTTGTCTACAGAAAGTCAAGTCAATTCTATTTTCTTTTCAAATTTCATATCTTCTTCTATTATCATCGTTGTGATCATGAATGGCTTCAAGATGAATCTTAGGATTTTCGCTTTTCTTTTCTTCCTAAGGTTTTTTTCAATCTTGATCTGTATGGTGGCTATTTGCCTTCAGTGAATTGGCTATATTCTTTCTTTTCCTTTACTAAAGCAATTTACCATCTGCATTGTTTGAAGCTTTTAGACTGACTCTCTTTTCAATTAGTATTTCTGGTGTGCAAAAATATAACTTTGACGCATACCATCTTTCATCCAATCAGCGGCTTCCATATTCAAATCATAATGTCGGTTGCTCTTTTGCATGCAACCGGTCTGGTTTGGGGAAGAAGTCTTGTCTAGATTCCTTAACCTATTTTCAATGCAGGTCATCTTACTGGATGACTTTTATAAGCAAGTTGCTATGCTATAGTTTAGTGGGTATTAATGTCTTGTAACATAGTATAGTGGTAGTTAGTGTGTTGCCACAATGGGAATTACTTCACTATGTTTGTGATTTGAAAGCAGCTCAAATGTACTTACAATGTAGTCTAATTTTGGAACTTTTGCTTTATACATTTTAACTGGACCATAAAGCTGCAGAAGCAACCAAAATCATTTGTTGTATGAAAGGTGCTGTTGATCACAGTACAATAACCAGATTGTTCAAGTAATTTTGCTTTGGTTGCAAGAACCCCAAAGATCTGGCAAGGTTAGGTAGACCTAAAACCATGGGTTCTGAGGCTATGCTCCAAGCCATAGAAGCAAATCTGACAAGTAGCACTTTGAGAGTATCAGGCCAGCTTGTCATCAGTGTAGATTGTCACCTTCACAACCTCAGTAGAAGCATCTGAAAGTGCCAAATTGTGCCTTATGTTATCCAAATATCATAAAAATTTTGACTTTCATTGTAATGTTTAGACACATAATTATATGAGTAAGAGAATTAATTTGTTCTTAATTTTTCTTTGAAAGTTTGGAAATATGAATTTTGAACAATTACAAATTTTATATCTTGCAGCAATGTGGCTTTCTGTTGATTGTTAGAAACTCCTCCACAACTTTCTACATGAGGGACAATTTTTTTTTAAATATTGAAACTTTCCCCTGAGTCCAGTAATTATGCATACTATTTGGTAGTATAATCTCAAGGACAAACACTTCTCAAATATTAATAGAGGATTTGGTTCTAATCCCATAAGTGTTGTTGCAGTACAGCTTAGCTGATTATGATTCTTATTCTAAAATTCATGATTATTCAATAATGAAATGAAAATTATCCAGATAATTAGTTATAAGAAGCTCTTTTTTATTCAACTTGTTTCTTTATGAAAACATTTATTAATTACTTTGTTTATAAACTGGAATAAGACAGTGGTATTGATAGAATAATAATGATCTGATTAAAAGCTATTATTGATAATCTTTAAACTTGAAAATTATATAAGAAATCTAAAAAATAACCCAAATTATTTTTTTTAAGAAAATTGATTTGATCTTTAAATTTGTCCTGAAATAATACCTTTTTTAAAATCGTGAAGCAAAGTTATTAGATTCAGATAATTCTATATATTTTCTATATAGATTATATTAGGTTGTTTGAAAAATAATGGCTGATTTTATGGCACATTTGAATATAGAATCAGCCATTATTTTTTAAATAACTTTAGATGTAAGAGTTGTTTTTGGAAATCTATTTTAAATACAAAGTTCAGTAACACTTAAGTGGATAAAATAGCCTCTTGAGCATTTTTTACGTCTGATGTAGGCTTTGCTTGAATTGAGACAAATCTTTTGAGATTCAGGTCAGTCTCAAGCAAAATGGTCTTTGCTTTTTTTCATAGCATGTTTGTTTAACTTTCTGACAAACTTAATGATTGCCAAATGATTGTTTCAAAGCCTTTTTACAGTAAAATGAAAAGCTACTGATTAAGTTTTTAGAATACGGTAGATTTACTTTCATCATTTTATTGGTTGATTCTTTCTCAAATACTTAGTTATCTTTATCTCAAAAGAGTTTTTTTTATAGGAATTTATTGTTAACTCTTAACTGTGATAACTGTATATATGTGTGATTGCAGAGATATATACTCAAATACAATTGTTGAGGAGTCCCTATGGCATAGTGGCTTACATGCTGGACTACATCATAGTAAGCGAGAGCAAACTCCAGTAGTGCTATATTCACTTTGGACTAAGATCCTTAGGAAAGGTATGAACTCTCTTATCCTCTCCAGCTATGGATTAAGTAGTACCACCACTGTTCCTCTATATTTAATGACCCATAAATGTTGAAATGCCATTAAACAAAAAGGCTAAACCAAGCCAATTAAATGCAATTAAGAAAGCATATTTTTTCTTTCCTTTAGTTTTCATTTGGAGATATTTATTTAATAATTAATTTAAAAAGAAAAGAAAATGTCTTCAAATCACTATCAAAATAATATTTTTCATTTGGAAATCCTCTAGCTATGGATAAAATAGCAGATGAAGTAGGCTGGGTGTTCAAGCCTTGGTGGGCAATCATTCTAGAAGGAGAATTCTGAATTTAAAACCAAGAGCTCATTCTGGCAATTCTTGTAATTACAATGTACTAAACTATATCAGCCCTTGACTTCCCTTTTGCACAACATCAGTAGCTTGGAGAGAGGAGGCTTGCTGCATGGACACCTGTTGGTCTTCCATATAATGTTGCACAGACCTGCATCCAGATCCTATAAGATTACCATTAATTCTAATTCTATAAAACACATTACTTGGTGAGGTGAGGAGTTAATGATGTGTAAATAAAGTAGTAATGGAGACAAAGAGAAGGAGAATTTTGGAAAGGAAAAGACCTGTGTTGAAAGAATATTTTTACATAGCGGTGATGATTTTTAAAAAATCCTTCATGTGGAATATTTCACTTGCAAGACTCAATTCTCCAAAATGACTTTCAACTTCTAGTTGTGAGTTACATCTGCTTTCCAAATTTTGGAAGCATAAATACTTTTATGTGAATGTTTATCTTTTGCTGGTAGGGAGTTCTCTGTTCATGCTCAAAGCAAAGATTGATCTTTTTATCCTACAGCTATGATGTAATTAAAAATCTTTTTTCTCTCTCTTTTTTTTAAAATTAAGAGTGGTTTATTACAATGAAAAGATTGTGTTGAATGTTGTGCATTGGTTTGTATAGCAATGAGCCAATAGTTTTTTTTAAAGATATTTTCAATAGTTAAATCCAATGTTTTGTTGCTGTCTTCCTACTTTTTCATATAATAAACAATATGTCATGGCAGCTGAAGATGATCCAAAATGATTGAAAGAAAGACAATTGTTAGGCTTGTGAGATTATTGATTCAAAAGAAAATATTTTAGGTAAAATTATACTTAATTGTTTTACAGGTGTCTTCATCTCCAATAAATATCTCACCTTAGTTGCTTTATGTTTTTATATTTTTTCAGCTCATAGATTTGCTTTATTGTCCAGGTTAAAAATGCACTAAGGGTAATCCAAAGTCAAACTTCTTAAGAACTTATTTTCTTAATGCAGGTATCATTTGGGAATGAAGAAAGTTTTGGTAAATTGGCCAGGCTTTGGCCTGTTTACCAAAACTTTTCTTATTTCCTTATGATACTAACATTGGAAAAGTTTGGCTTTGGGTTAATCTGTACTATTGATAATGTTTCAATAATTTTTGTTGGTTTATGATTCATTGTGCACTTTTTGAATGCATAATTGAACAGGATCTACAAATGTTACTTATTTGAAATCTAAAATTTATACAATTAATACAGAATCTGTTGCTATTCTGAAGAGCCTTTGAATTTCTATGTAAAAATCATTCATCATCATCATGTCGTGCCACTAGCACGGATATCCTTGACCCTCTTTCGCCACTTTACCCTACTGTTCATCGCCTCTGGCAGGTCTTCAGGGCTAGCTGGTTGTCCTGCTTTTGCTCAGCCCTATGTGGGGGTCCATAGGAGTACATCACTTATGAGCTCGTCTCTGCTTCTCCAGCAGTGTCCTGCGTGTCTGGTTCGTCTAACTTGGATAATTTTTGTGGTGGGAGGCAGGTGGCCGTATAGTTGGTGTTTTGTGGGGTGTTGCCGCCAGGACTTATTCAATATTGCTCATAACATTCTTGTGTAATTGCCATCTAGCTTCTTCTCCAGCCTTTTTGTTAGTGTCCAAGTGGTGCATCCATATAGCTGTAACGACACGACCGCTGCCTGAAAAAAAAACTGTTTCATTTTATTGGTCAGGTCTGATTTCCATATGATCGATAGCTTATTGATAGCTGTCCATGCCTTCATTAGCTGCGTGTCAATGTCTTTTTTGGTTGATGAGACACTGCTTCCAAGGTAGGTGAATTTGTCTACCAGTTTCAGAGAGGTTCCCTCTCGTATGGAAATGTCGCCTGCTTGATTAAAGCACATATATTCAGTTTTGTGTGCATTGACTTGGAGGCCAATGCCTGCGGCGACTCGTTCGAAACTATGCAGTAGTGTTTCGGCTTGGTTGGGCGTATTAGCCAGTATCGCTATGTCATCGGCATAGTCGATGTCGGTAATTGTTTTTGCGGGGTACCTTCTGCTTCTTTTCTTTGTCAGCTCGAAGCCATTCGATCAGTGTTCTAAGCACGTAGTCTAGGCAGATGAGGCTAGCGTGTCCCCTTGTAGTACTCCTGCTACAATGTCGAAGTATTCTGTGTCTCCATCCGGTGAACGTACTTTCACTTTGGTGTTTCTATAGAGAATCATTATTGCTGCAACAGTTTCTTTTGGTAGGCCGTATGTTAGTAGGATTTGTTCCATCTCCCCTCTGTGAATGGAATTGAAGGCCTTGGTAGAGCTGAAAAATAGCAATGTCGCCTGTGGGTTTTTTGTCCGTACGCCTTCAAGGATTCTATGGATGGTCACTATTTGTGAGGTTGTGGATCTATTTTTTTGGAAGCCATTTTGGTTTTTCCTAAGGATGTTTTCGATTTTGGGTTCTATGTGGTTTCATAGTAGGGCATTGTAAATTTTGGCTGCTATAGATGTAAGTGTTATACCTCTGTAGTTCTTGGCTAATCCGAGGTCACCCTTTTTAGGGAAGGGGAGGATACATCCCTTCATCCTTCTGTCTATTGGATTTTGATTATAGACTGCGTTGCAGTGCCGGAGCAGTATGCCGTCGAATTGTCTGATCTACCATACTTCTGGGGGAATCTTGTCAAGCCCTGCAGCTTTCCTAATTAAAATTTTTTTAAGAACAGAGTTGAGTTCTTCTTGCGTGAATGGTCCTTGTTTAATGTCCAATTGTTTACTAATAATTCTGGTGGTTGGTTCATGCGTAACTTTCGGTGGGTTTCCTAGTAGATTTTCGAAATGCTGTTTCCACAGTTTTATTCTTTCTTGTTGGTTTGCAGCTTTCAATTTTGCTTTGGTTGTACTCTTCCTTTTACTCACTTTGTTTATTGTTTGCCAGGCTATCCTAGGTTGCCTATCTTCTACTGAGTCTCTAATCTTACCTATCTGATTTTGTATGTATTCTATCTGTTCTTTTAGATATATGCCTGTTAATTGATATTGTGCCTTTTTTAGTTTTATGGCATTTGTTTTTGTTGGGTTCTTCCTATAGCTTTTGGAGGCAGTTTTCACATGTGCATGTTTTTCTCTAACCGCTAACATTTCCCATGGGACTCTATATTTAGTTCTAGGTTTCGTTGGAATACACTTCGCTGCAGCCTCTATGTGCGCGTTGACGAAATTCTCATATTCGTCATTTGGGGTACCTTTTTCTGTCTTCTTTTGTAATGTCTTGAATCTGTTTCTTAATTCTAATACATATTTATCTCTAATATCTCTGTTGTTAAGAAGGGCCCAGCCATTACTTTGCTTTTACTAATTTACTTTTAATAAATGTTATTCTCATCTTTTTATAAATAAATTTAATTAACTATTTAAAGTATAAAACATTCATTTTCAAAAGAATCTTTGAAAGTGATTTGACTATCCCAGTTAATATTTACAATTTAAAAAAATATCATATAACAATAATTTACAATTTGTATCCTCTCTAAAAAATGTACAAAAAATCACTTATGAATGTTTAAGAAATTTTTCAGGCAAGAAGTTGATTACTTCAATAATTTAAATGTTTATTGTTGCAATATATAATGAATAAAATATTATGCTAAACAAGTAATCATGAAAATAAAGTCATCTGTCTTAGCCTTTTCTTATTTGTAAAAATACTGAAAACCCATTTCACAATGTTGAATACAGAAATCAATTGATTTAAAAGTTCTTAGTTTAACAGCAGAAGCATCTCCAAATTGTCTTTAGTAAAAATCAAAGATAAAAGTCTCAATAGCCAATGAGTTGAACTTTGTAAAGTTCAAGAATAAGCAACTATCAGTTGTTTTGATTTTCTGTTGCTCATCAAACACTTGTGGAAATTTACATGATTATGTAATTAAGTTTTAGTGATTAAAATATTAGGTAGAAAAGACAATTTGTTTATGGAACATAACGGGAATTTTGTCTTTATTTTCATTTTATTTTACTAAAAGTATTGCAACAATTTGTTCTCAAATTGAAATTATTTCTATATGTTTACTTTATTTTAGGCTGAGTTGATGGTGAATGAAATTAAGACGGCTTTTAAAAAGAACCTTCCATACTTGTCTTGGATGGATGATGAAACACGAAAAGCTGCAATTGATAAGGTAACATTTTCAATTGTTTTCTGGATTGGTTATCCTGTTATTGGTTGTTAGAAAAAATTATGCTTTGATTGAATTAAAATACACTTTGCATATCTTTAAAACAGTAAAACTCTACTTGATAAATTGATCAATAAATCTAATTTGGAATTGCTATTACAATTTTAAACAGCACTTAATTCAAAACTATTTGAATCTGAGTTTAATTAGGAAAAGAAAAAAAGAAAAAACTATTTTTGACTTAGATAACTCCAAATATTTTTGTTTATCAGCAAAAGAGCTGTTGAAATAAGTGATTTAAAAGCTTATTCAGGCAAATTGTGTTTTACTTATTCAAGTCTTGAGCCTTAATTTAGTTGCAAAGCTCAGTATGGAACTTGACAATCAAAATCTGCCATCTTGAATGATCAGTTATATACTAAGGTGAGTCAAAGGTTTTGCAATATTTTGGTAACATAAGGCACAACTCAGCAGTTCTAGATACTTTTACTAAGGTTGTCAAGGTGACAAACCACACTGGACTCTGAGTTCCCAAACTCGCCTGATACTCTTGGCAGATTTTCCTCTATGGCTTGGTGCATGATCTTGGAATCTACAATTCTAAGCCTTCCTGATTTTCAAGGTTCTTGCTATCTAAGCAAAATTTTTTAACCATCTGTCTGTGAACAACTTCACGTTCACCTTTCATAAAATGTATTTGGTCACTTTTGTGGTGTTATGGCCCAGTTAGAACTTGTAAAGGATTAATTCCTCAGACGACTGCTTGATCATCTCTATGGCTTTCAAATCATATACGGAGTTAAGAAATGCCAACTTCCATGATACTACTAGCCATAGTAGGTACATGCTATTGCTTGAACTGCTTTAGTCACATGATATACTGCAGCAAACTAGCACATACCAAAATACTACAAAAATTTGAACTTATCCTAATATATTTATTATTACAAAAGTTTTAACTCATCCTAATATATTTATTATTAATATCTTCATTATTGCTGTTTCTCTCTTTATTGTGCCAGATTCTTGTTCTAATTCAGGTTCTAAATATATTTATCCTAACACAGATAACCAATCAATTTTAGTTGGTGGTATTATTTATTTATTGCGCCAATATATTCCTTGGAAAATATTTCATGCATACAGGTGTTGTTTTTTTTTTTCTTCAAACATTAATAAATCTCAGTAACTAAAAAAAAGAAGACGTATGAATTAAATGTTTAAGCCACAACACTACTCTTCCAGTTGATACCTAACAAAGAATAGAATTTAAATATTTCCTTTCAAACTTGAAATCATTAAGAACAAAGTGTATTTTCTCTTTGGATTCATTAAAAACAATATATATATGATTTAAAAATGAAATAAATGACAGCTTGTTTTATGCCCTCACTCTTTCTCTGTCTTTTTTTATAGGATATGTTTTGTGTGTAGGTATATAGAAGGATATGCTAAAAGATTTTGATTTAATGAACTCAAATAACTAATTGTTTAGTGTTATGTTCCCTTTGTTTAATGATTATAAATTACCTTCTAAATTCATTTAGTTTGCTTTTACAAAAACTGTATCCTTTTTGTTTTCCTTTTTTATGATCATTACATCTAAAAATGAATGTTTATTGATAATGCTATAATTTTCAATTTTTTTCAGGCCAATGCAATTGTTGATATGATTGGCTTCCCAGCCAACATTCTGAATGCAACTAAATTGAATAAGTTATACTCTAGGGTAAGTTTTTATTAAGCTTTCTGTAAGGTTTTCTCTCTCTCTCTCTCTCTCTCTCTCTCTCTCTCTATATATATATATATATATATATATATATATATATATATATATAATAAACTTAAGATAAAATTCAGAAAAATATATCTTCTTGTTTTTTCCCTCTTGGTTCTTAAAAAGTTTAGTTGGTTATAAAATTTCATTTTTGTTAGAGATAAGAAAAAATTTCAGCAGTGAAAGAAAATGAGATTTTTTAGATTCCAAGATTTCAGTCATTGATTACTGAAATGTCTATGTCTTAATCATTTCATTTTTATTGTTGTCATTTACTAGGTTTAGCTTAGTTAAGTCCAAGACCAGAAGTATGAATCACCCACTAACTATGGTCTTCTACCTTTGCTCTCTAACCATTACACTGCTCAACATGCATAATTTCATTATTACAGTTAGTTTGCTGTATAATTCAATTATATTTCCTAATTGTAATCGGACATTTTATCTATTCCTTCAAATGGACTTATAATATCTTACAATGAAAAAACAAACCCTAACTTTTTCAACTGAAACTGATCAAGTCATAAATAAATTACTAAAACGTATCCTGTAGTAAAAGACAAATCCCTTTTTATGTATGTATCAAATGGTTGTACCACCTGGACTCTAAGCTAACACTTATAGAAAAAGCTAGATGGGAACTACATAAAGAATGCTATGTGCTTTTTTTAAGCAAATTCTGGAAACAAAACTCCACAAACCAATATCTTGTCACTTGTCTCCCATCTCACAAACCATCCAAGTAAGGTAAACAAGATATGTTGGGCACTGTAAGATGTAAGAACAAACTCATAAGCGATATTTTCTTATGGACTTGTACATATGGACACACCAGTGCTGGCTGACCAGCAAAGGCTTACATACATCAGTGGAGGCTGAATGTAGTTGAGAAGACCTACCAGGCGTAATAGATGATAGGGATGGATGGTGAGAAAGAGTCAAGGGATCCCATGCTGTCTACACAACTTGATTATTATCCACTAAATGTTATTTTTGTTTATCATCTCATAATTCAAGGACAGGTAGAGTTATGACCACTCAATTTTCAGTGGTTACTAATAGGACCATGAAGCATGTTTGAGTATGTTTTACTTTTTAAAAATTCAGAAACTTTTAAAGTTTTTAGCTGTGGATTCAATTTACACTTTTAGTATAATGTTGAACTGTACCCTTACTTTATGTTCATCAGGTTAGCTGAGCCAAATGTTTATATCTTTGTTTAATCATATAAAATAGACAACAAGCTACAAACTTCCTAACCAGAAAACAAAGTTATAACCTTTCTTACATAATTTTTTTCAGATATTAGATGATTAGTACTTTTAAAAAAATCATGTTTTTGTTTATAGTATGAACAATAGCCACCTGAGGGCCACAAACATTAACCTTTTGATAATATTTCTTAATTTATAAGTTCTCACAAAAAACATACTTTGCTTGTGTTTATTGTCACAGTAAAAACTGAGATTAATAAATTCATAGTCTGTTTACATAAGGTAAAATCCCATCTATTGAGCAGGTATTCAGCTGATTTGAATCATGAAAAATACCACCTTGAATATTTCTAATATAGATCTCATGATAAATTCATACAATAAAAAATTGTTTTAGTCTACAATCACACAAACAGATATTCAGCCATAGAATGCTTAAAAGTTATCACTCTGTGATGTCATACTATGATATAAGTATGCAATGATATTATACTTATACTGTAGCTATTTTATGAAATTTGACTATTTACTAGTAATGTTTATGCAAAGTGCTTAGTGTTTTTTTTTTATTGATTATAAGAAATTATTTTAATGTATTTTATAAAGACATATTTGTTAGTAATTTCTTTTATTGCTTTTCTTAAATTTATTTTATAGCTAAAGATTAATGAATCTGAATATTTCTGGAATAATGTCCGGGATATTGAATTCAGCTTAATTGTTGGTTTGGAGAAACTTCGCAAACCTCCCAAGAAGACTTGGGCAATGACTCCACCTACAGTCAATGCTTACTACACAACATCCAGAAATGAGATTGTTTTTCCTGCAGGAATTTTACAAGCTCCTTTTTATGACAAAAATTATCCCAAGTAAGTACTGTCTTTTTTCTACTTCCTTGATACAGTTATCATAATTATTTTATTCATTGTTATTTTTTCCATTTAGTGTTCACAAACTTGTTTAATGATTAATTGCTAAAAGCAATGAGATTTCCGTTTTACTCGAATGTTTCATTTGCCATTTCAATATATGTAAATACAGTCAAGTAGTCCCCAGTGAATCTTGAATCCAGAATTAAAACAGACACTTTTGCCATATGTCTTAAACAAGAGTACCAAAAATAGTATTTTTAGTACAATTTCATCTCTTTCCCATATCTTAAAAAAACTGGAGTTGTTCATTTTTGTTATTTTGCTTACAATTTGCTCCTTAATATTAAGTAAATTACCTTGTATATATTTCATATATTTGAAGTTTTTTATTTTTTTCACACTAATAAGCCAAAAACATGATTAATATTAGCCTAATAATGTATTGCTCTTTTTTGTATCTGCAAAATAGTGTTTATCTAATCATGTATGAACTTACTGTAAACTTCTAATTATGTTGGTGAACCAAAAGAATAACATTACCTGTTCACTAAGTTCTGCATTTCTTACCTGATCAGACATAGACTCTCCAAGACCTCTACAGGTTTCCTCTAGGATTTGTTCATAGGATGTTGACTGCTGTAAGTACTGCAGGTCTACAGAGCAAACTTTATGATCCTACACATAAGTGCTTAATGGGATTGAAATGTGGAGATTTTGACGATCTGGTCAACACTATAAAGTCTTTGTGTTCCTGAGACCATTCCTGTATTGTTCTGTAAGCATTATTCTATTGTAATATGTTACTGACTTAATAGAAGACGGTTGCTATGAATGAGTGCAACTGGTCTTCAATAATGTGATTGGTGATATATGATGAAGTACCTTTCACAGAAAAAGGATCCAACATTTCCCAAACCGTCACTGGTGGAGGAGGTTCATTGTGGTATAATGTTAAAGTGATGGACTGCAGAATCGTAAGCAAGTTCGAACTCCAGTCATCCTGTTACGTTCACTTTTGGACAAATACCCTTGGGAAAGGTATGAACCCCTTTATCCTCTCAACTATGTGTTAAATAGTACCACTACTATTCTTTTAGAAGGATAGCTTTGGCATTAAATAACCTACAAATGTTGATATGCCATTAAACAAAGAAACCAAACCAAACCAAACCAAACCATCGCACTAATTTCACTGTGTTTTTCGATATAGCACCTTGGTGTCATTGCTTTTTAGGGATAACAACACTTGTACACTTTTGTCTACATTATTTAAAAGGAAATAAATTCTTCCAGTTTTATAAGGTTCAGTTCCAGTGCTCATGTGCCAATTTAATGGGCATTGGCTAATATGAATATTGTGACTGGCCTTAGAATAAACAGAATCATTTTATTATGTGTGATGATAAATTCATTCCTTCACCTTGATTAAAACTATTTACATTTGCAACAAAAGCTTTTCTATTGGCTTAAATTTGGTAGAAAAGCCACCATTCATTTCTTGCAATGATAAATCTTAGCTGCTCATTGCCTTGCTGGTAGTTGTTGACTTTTCCTTCCATGGCCACTGCTGATAGGTACTCACCATAACAGAATATAAGAACTTTATATCTGTGCCATTTCATTAATGCTCTTACCTAGTCTTCTGGCCATAACAATTTGGCTTTTAAGTCATTCAATTCTTTCTTTTTGCTTATAACTGTTACATTCAACACCTGAAAATGAAATATTCAAGTTCACCTTACCTGTTTATATACTTCTGACTGTAGAGGTGCTTGTAGTGTAATGATTACTGTTTTGTAAATGAACACAACCCAAGTTTATATCCTGAACAAGGCTGTTTGCAATTTACATAGTGCTAATACTCTTTGGAAGGTCATGCATCTAACTTATCTCCCTCCAGGTAAATGATACAGGAGACTGGGCTCTTTAACCTTGTATGGCAACCAGTCTAGGAGAAGGAAAACTCTGAATTCTAACCTGTTAAACTCCACTTAAAAAATTCACCTTGTGTCACATTCTGCTCATGCAGAGGGTTTGGTGAATATATATATATACTTCTGACCTTGATATGTACATTTGTTACAAGATAGTAATTGTCATTTCTATCAGATATCAGAGACTAGAACACTCCAAACAGAAAAGTCTTTAATCGATGATGAACTTTCATTCTTAACATGTCGCAGTATAACTACAATACTTATGAAGATATGTTTATAATACATTTACTTCAGTCCACATTAAGAATAATGTACAGTTGCCACTGAATCACAGACAAATAATAATAATAATAATAATAATAATAATAATCAGCTAGAATACTGAGATGTGTCCTGGAGACCTGGGGTTGGTTACTAAAACTCCTGTTAAAGATCACCAGCTAAAACTGGTGGGAAAAACTCGTAAGAAGTGAAAGAAATGATGTAGCTTTCTGTATGTATATGTTGGTCTGATTATTGAATTGGCAAAAACTGACAGTCACCAAACTATTCTAACTTGGATCTATCTATCTGGTGCAGTTACTACTATTGTTATCATTCAGTAGAACCTTTATTCTAGCTGGCCAGTTGGCTGGGGCTGCAGAATACACCAACTGCATGTCTGCAGAGAGGTAAGATTCTCCCAAAGAGTGTCACCAAACAATCTAATGGTGAGGCTCTAGTAATGCTGAAGCTTTGTGGAATGTAGAGTACCCTTTTATTGCCATCACTCCCAGGTCCATTTTGGCTTGAAGTGGTAGCACCTGATAAGGTCCTATCTATGGGTCAAATTCAACTGTTTGACATTTAAACTGTGTACTTATGCCAAACTGAATTGTTTGAAATAGAACTGTTTGATCATTTAACTGTGTGTAAACAATTGACTGATGTTTAATTGAATTGTTAGTGATACATAATGATACTTGAAAACATTTAACTGTGCAAAAACAAATGATTAATAGTAAATAGAATTATTTGTATTTGATAGAAATTAGGAAATAACCATTTAACTGTATGAAAAAAAAATGAGCTCAGGCTTGTTAAAAATAGTATCTATAAAATGTGTTTAGAAATCATATATTTAATATATATACATTAAAAGGATTTGACATTACATAACCTACAATGGTTGACATGCCATAAAACTAATAGAATTGGAATAGAAATATAAAAGTTCAATTCATGCTTCAAGTGTAAACTCTGATTCACTATCAGAATGTTTCAATAGGTCTCTGTTTTGAAAATTTCTTGAGGTAAAGGGAGATGACTCATGACAAGAAGTTAGCTATAATTCTCAACATTTACTACTTATTTTTATTAGTTATTATGGCTATCTCTCATATTAAGGAAATTCAACACATTACATTCAGATTTTGTTTCACTTTTTGTGAGATTTCACTAAAATTGTACTCAGTATTTCAGTTATGTATGAGTTATATATGTTGTGAGATTTACAACAGTATGTAATTCTAGTTATGCCTGGATGATAAGGGTTCTACAAGTCAGTTATACTTTTTCTGGAACTACTATACTATAATGTATCGGAGACTTTGTTGTTTTGTTTTTTTAGTTCAGTAAGCAGTGTTGTAGCAAAAATTTGCTAATTGTCAATTTCAAGAAGTTAGTTTTTCACTTAATTTCAAAAGATTTAAATTATGTTGAAAATGAAACTGATCACTGCTTCATAAGGATTATAAATTTCAGAACTGAATGTAATAAGCTTCACTGTCATCTAATGCTGTTGATAATTGCAAATGATTGCTTTGTTTTTTAGCTGCAGACAATATTCTTCAGTGGCCATCTAGAAAATTGAGTAGTACTGATCACTATTTTGCACTTACAGTAATGGGTGATTGAAGTTAGGGAGATGCAAAGTTACAAATACTAAAAGTTCTTTTAGTTTGACTATTGCATTTAATGTTCTTTTTCAGTAGTTTTCCAGTTGGTTATTTATATATATATATATATATATATAATATTTAGATTGTAGTTTGATATCCAATTTCACATAATTGACAAAAAATATACAATGTTTGAGGAATTTTAAATTTGTTGATATTTTCAAGTTCTTTAAGGTTTTATGTTTTTGGGGGGATGGGGAGGAGAATCAGATCAAATCACAACATTTTTCATGATGTTGATGAGGAAGCTGAGTTCTTTTATTTCTTTATAAAACTGTCAAACGTCCTTTCCAATAATTAATGGTATAGCTTGATATTTTGCAGTTAATATTTGAGCCTTACCTTCTATATAGTTGTAGTAAATGTTAAATTTCCTCTTAACTTCTAAGTATTTGTAAAAGATTTAAGTGAAAAAAAGTATCATTTTCCTTTTTACATTTTGTTAGCTTCATTTTTATTTCTTGGAGTGGTAAGTATTGAAAATTCTGATGTAGCATCTTTTGAAGTCTATATCTATTTATTTGAATATTATTTTCATTGTTTTTTTTGTGGGGGGTAACTTTGCAATTACAGTAGATTTTTACTAAGTGACACTCTTTTGTAAAGCTCTTTCTTAGAAATTACAATTTTAGTCATAATTTTTTGGTTTAGTAGATAATTGCCCTATCTCCTTTTTTGTTGCTTTTGCAAAAACTTTTGATCTTGGCTGGGATTTTCATCTGAAAAAAATTTCTTTGTTTTCTGGAGAAGTTTTGTAGTTGTTACTTGGAGTAATCTAGGTGAGTTAATCAAATCTGTATCGATTGTATGTGTCTTAATAGTAGTTGTAAGTTTATAGAGATTTTTTCAAATTGAATAATGATGATTCTAAAACTCTTCATCAATTGATTTAGCCAAACTTCTGACAAGTGCATCAGTTAGAAATTTCTGTGCACTATCTGTTGGGGTTAGGATTTCACATACCTTGAATGAAAGGTGGTTCATGAATCTATTCACTGATTGACACCTAATAATTAAAGAAGAAACCTTAAACAAAAGTTTTGGTCCTCTTGGCTCTTCTACTCTGAGAAATGTATTTGCCTTGCAGAAAGAGAAAAGTTGATTGTCTTTTGAAACTTT
Source organism: Sepioteuthis lessoniana (assembly GCA_963585895.1). NCBI lineage: Eukaryota > Metazoa > Mollusca > Cephalopoda > Myopsida > Loliginidae > Sepioteuthis > Sepioteuthis lessoniana. The sequence goes on along the minus strand of CAUZXS010002430.1, from coordinate 43,430 downwards.
TGCCATCTTATATATTTATATATATGGAGTCACCCATAGTGTGATGGTTATTGTTATAGGAAGTTGACACAGCAACCCGAGTTAAAATCTTGGACAAGGCTGTTTGCATTTCAAAGAGCATTAATACCTTTGGGAAAGATATGCATTCAACTATTCTCCCTCCAGCTATGGGTAAATAGCAGAGTAAACTGGGCTCTTTAACCTTGGTATGTTAACTTGTCTAGAAGAAGGAAAACTGTTCAACTCTGCTTAAAAAATTGACATTCTTTCACATTCTGCTCATGCACATTATATATATATATATATTCCTCTTTGATTGGGTTTTTGGAACATGTCTTCTAAAAGATTGTCATATTGATTGTAGTATTGTGTCTTTAAATAAGTAAAGTAAGTAAAGTTGGCGACTGTAGTCGAGGGTGACCCAAAAGCTCCCTTTTCAATAGCTACTACATCAAGGTGTAGGGGAGGTGCTACTCCTTTCCCTGGATTGCTCCACTTTACCCTCGATACATACCTTATATTGCTGAATGTTAAGCAAGAAGGTATCAAGTACCATTTTTAAAGTCTTTGGTATGACACGACCTGGGATTGAACCCTAGTCTCCCAGATCATTGGCGAACACTCTATCTACTAGGTCAATGAGCTGGTTTCTTTAAATATCGTACAAATATTCTTTCTATATTAGATTGAAATGGTTGAATTGTAAGGAAACAACTATTATTAATAAATAATCAATTGGAATTTTATTTATCCAATCTGAACATATGTTTTGAAATTGAAGTAGAAAGATTCAGTTCATGCTCAGAAAATGAATTAAGACTTTCCCTACGCACTTGTGCAGCATATGTATCATTTAAATATTTGTCAGTTTTGACTTCTTATTTGAAGAAGTCACTTGCGACAACAGGTTGAGATGTATAATTCTCAAAGTACATGTCACACTATCTGGTCTCAATATGTACAGCTGAATTAAAAATTCCATTGTTATGGTAACATCTGGCATTACTCAATTTGATTTTGTTTTTTGTTTCATTGGCAAATGATAAACATTTTTCTTTTATATTTCCATATGAAGAACTATGCACTTATTTTTTATGAATTGTCGGAAAGGAATTATTTGTTCTTTTCATGAATAACTCCTTTCAATGTATAACTTGTAAAGAAAAACGTGAAGCTGTTTTTAAGTTTTCAGATTGGATTGTCATCAGAAATCTTCATCCTTAAATATTTAGATATATTTTTTGTGTGTGTGTGTTTTCCATCACAGGAGTACACACACACACACATATGTATATATATGAATTTTATTGTATATGATTATGAAATAAAATTTTTGCTGACTGACATGTTTGTTATTACCAAAATAACATTGTTTTTAAACTCAGTTATATATAAAATGAGGTTACTTATTCTTGATTTCTGAGCTATTTGTTTGTTTTATTCAGATAAATGGAATCTATTTTCATATATCCCAATGACATTTTCACTTCACTTTATATTCACCTACCTCAGATGTCATATGACAATTCAGTAGCTGTCTGTTCACTTTCATATTTACTGTGACCATGAAAAAAAAAGCCGCAGTATCTCAACTAGTTGTACCATGTGTAGAAATGATAACAAAGTACTTATAGCTTTTAAAACTTGAGGGTGTTGTCCTAAACAAATGTCTTTAAGACTTTTCAAGCTAATTTTTTTTTTTTTTAAGATTTTGATCTCATTTAACGTAGGTAATTTTGAGAGCAACTCTCTGAAATTAGATATGTATGCCCATTTCAGAAATACTTGGCAAAAAGGAGACATTTTCCTCTAAGTAATTCTGTATATAAGTTTTACTATTTATCATAGATGTACATTTCTGTTTCATCAAACTTATATCTAATTTCAAACTGATTAACCAGCATTCAACAAAAAAATCATATAGTCAATGTTATCAATATGAAAACTAGATTTTATTTGAAAGAAATACCAAATAAACCTATTGAGAAAGATCTGTCACATTTTGAATAAATGATAGCTACTAATAATTACACTTTCCTCAGATAATAACTATTATTTGATTTTTTTCAAGTTGTTAGTATGATGTTCAATAATGTATTATTACTTTTATTAGTGAAAATCAATTTAATATATTTTTACAATCTTGGATTTTGAAAAAAAGATCTTTTTCTTTAAATTCTGGTAAAGTGCAAAAATATTCAATATATGAATTCCAACTTAATCATTCTTTTAAAATCTTTTGTCCTAAGCAAGTTAAATATTTTTATCATTTATGTTCTTGAATAATTTTATTTATATTTTTCTTAAAATATTCAAAAAGAATTAGTGATGTTTTGCTATTTAATCATATCAATGGATTGCTTAATTCCTTCAACTTATCTGTATATTACTAAAATTCTCATTATGTTTGTGTTATGACTTCTTGGGAAAAATGTCCAGTCTGTGTTCATAGCCACCAATCTCTTACTGGCTTGAGGAGATATCTTAGAATGACTTGGTCATCGGTGATTGTTTACATATAGCACAGGATGTGCCATGCTTGAAATTGAGTTGACAGCCACCATGTGTGTGTATGTGTATGTGTGTGTGTGTATATATATATATATATATATATATATATATAAATTGTTGGGTTACAGATATATATTACCCAGGAAAAATATCACATCATAGTTAGATTTTTGTTAGATCAATATACTTAAAATGCTTTAACTTTGAGAATAAAGCAATTTACTGTTTAATTTACTCTAAGAGTCATTTTCTAATCATCCGAATTCTTGATAAAATAGAAATAATAGCTATAAAATGCAAGTTAGAATCTTCACTCCTTTCTAAATAAAAGCATCAATATTATTCTAAGTTACAATAGGAACCCATCTGGTTCATAAATCATCTAATTTAATATAAAACCATTTTAAGTAGATTGCTCAATTACTTCCCCAGTATTATATGTTGTATATATTGTAATGAAAAAATAACACTTTACATATATTTCTACTCAATGGAGAAGATAATTGAACACCAAATGAAAAAAGAATTAAATGGTAACATTTCCCTAAACCTCTCAAAAAGGAAGAATCTGAGTAACTTCAAGATAACCTTAGACTAAGAAATTAAGATCAATTATGAAGAATCAGGTAGATACATTAGATGATATTCTTATTACTCCCTTTGAATTCTTTCATTAATACGATTAGGAATTCCTTTTCCTTTGGCTCAGATAATATAAAAATTAGGTTATCTACCACCTTATCTTCAAGGTTTCTATCAGCAAACTGAGAGCAGTATTTTGATTAATGATTTACCATCCTTGGAATAGCATTAATATATATATATATATATATATATATACACACACACAAAAATAAATAGGTCTGAAAATTGATTTCAGTGTGGTATTTTAGGGTTTTATCATCTCAACATGTGTTTCAGACATCGTGGTTCTTTTCAAGAGACTAATTAATTTTTTTTAAACACTTTATTAGTCTCTTGAAAAGAACCACTACATCAGAAACACGTCAAGATAATGAAACCCTAAAATACCGTATTGAAATGAATTTGTTGACCTATTAATTTTAAAATCTTTACTTTTCTCTAATTGGACTAGCAAAATTTATATATATACTGAAAGGGCAGGGAATAATGTTGACTTTGTCAAGATAAAAGTTGCCCTCATATACTTCCTACAACAAGCAAATAACCATGTAAGGTTAATTTTTTAAAGTAATCTAATGATATCTTTAAAAAATATATTTCAATGTTTTGTTTGGTTGGGTTTTATGGCATATCAAACATTGTTGGTTATTTAATGCCAAATCCTGTTTTTACGTATATATCAAATATATATGATTTGTAAATACATCTTGTAGATACATTTTTAAACATGCCCAAGCTCATTCTTTTGTACACAATTAAATGGTTTCAAGTATTTCTATCTAACACAAAAATATTTTTACTCTTAATCATTTGTTTCCATCCAGTTAAATGGTTTCAAGTATTGCTATGTAACAGTAACAATGTAACATCAGTTATTTGTTAGCACAATTTAAATGGATATACATAGATGATTTGTAAGTAAATAGTTTGTTGGTAATTTAATTTTTAAATGAGAACTAATTTATTTGCACTCTAGTTTTGCTATTGTTTCTACTTAGTAAAATGGTTTTGATTATTGTTATTTAACACTAATAATTCTATTCAATATTAATCATTTGTTTGCACACAGTAAAGTGTTTACAAGTATTGTTATTTAACACTAATTATTCTATTCCACACTATTCATTCATTTGCACACAGTTAAATGGTTCCTTATATTGCAAATACAATAATTCTATTTACTATTAATCATTTGTTTGCACACAGTTTAATGTTTTCAAGTATTGTTATGTATCATGAACAATTCATTTAAACATCAGTCATTTCTTTATACATATTTGTTTATTGACCCATAGAGAGGACTCTATCAGGTGCTACCACTCCAGGTCAGAATGGACCTGGGAGCTATGGCAATGAAGGGATACTCCACATTCCACAAGCCTACAAGGCTGGTGCCTCACCATCTGATTGTTTAATATCATATTCAGGATTCTTTTGGGTGGAGTCTTACTCCCCTGCAGAAATGCAGCCAGTGTATTTTACAGCCCCAGCTGACTTGGCTGTTCAATGTTTGAATGCACTTTAATGTTGATCATCTCTGAATATTGGAACTTCATGTTTATATGAATGAAAACGCTGTCTTCAATTCCAGTCATAAATTTATCAATATTCTTTATAATTCATACCTACAATCTTGAGACAAGTTTTTCTTGTTAGATCATTTTAACATTTATTTAGTGATTATTTGCACATCATTGAAGAAATGGTTAAACTGCTAAATACTTTTCTCTGATCTATTTATGGATAATAGATTTATTTACTTGTAAATGAGATTAAATATGGGTTAATAACTATGTTCAAAATACCTCTTAAAGGCTTTCACTTTTGAAAAAAATTATTCCTTTTTGTGTTTATAGTTTACTAATCTAAATGACACTTTACAAAATTATTTACTGTTTTTTCTTGAGAAAACTGATTAGTATTCAAATTTAGGTTAAAAAAATAATTGAAGCATTCTCTTTTTAAACTTAGCCCAAGGGGAATAACTTGAGTTGGGTGTCTCCTATATTTGGTCATTTAAAAAAATTTTTTTACCATAAATCAATTTCATTTGTTGATAGAAACTAATATATATGTAGTGTGTATGTTTTTCTATAAATGAATAATCTATTACTTGTAGGGCTATTCTGTTTTTTTCTTTTTTCTAAATTTTCTGAAATGGCAAAAGTTTCAAAGGGTTAAACATGCAGATGAAATTCTCACCAACTAATGAGCTAATCCTACAATATATCCCTCGAATTTGAAGCAGAAATTTAATAAATATCTTCTTCAAATTTAAGAAAACGAATCAAGTTTTATCTTTGAAAATTTATTGCTTTGTTTTTACTTTGAATTATTCAATTAACACTTCTATGTCGAACTATCAAAATGGATTCATCTGTCTCAATTTTTTGACAATTTAAGTATATAACTTGATTTGCTGATTATTAATGTCCAACTTATATAAGGCATAAAAGAATATCCAATAAACAAGATAAAAATTCTCAATTTTAAAGCCTAAGAAAATTCCCTGGGAAAATGTCAGGAGGAATAATTATGTGAATCTGTTTCATTTGTTGGGGAAATTAATGTATACATAATGAGAAGCTATTTTTGGTTGCTTTTAAAATTTTATATTTTTTTTTATTTTACTGTGTTATTTTATTTGGATAGCTTCAACTTTTGTATTTATACAAATTCACATGGAGAATTCTCAGTGTTGTGTAACTTATGTGGATTTTTTTATTTTCTACGTTTTTTCTTTCATTTTCTGTTAATGTTGATAGTTTAAATTAAAAACTAATATTATTTAACGTCTTTCTTTAGGATTAATTCCAAGGGAAGCAACTCTGAGAAGTTTTTATAGAATTACCTCCCATATAACATAAACCTATTTCCGCACGAGATTTCAATTCAACTAATGATTTTTAATAATTTTCCTTTCTAGTAGGAATACATCCACATCGCTTTCAATTATCGGTTATTGGTCTAATTAGTAAAATTATTGTGACAGAACGTTTAAAACTCAAACTTCTTGGCAAAATATATTTCAAAGGAGTTTGTCTTTTAAAATAATTGTATTTGAAGAAAAAACAGTTTTAATGTCCATCACAGTTAGTCATCAGAACCTTGGTTAGTGCCACAAATGTATAAAAACTTTTTTTTTCCTTCGTTGTCTACTGAAATGTTTTTACTACCTCATTTCTTTTTCATCCCCCACCTGCATAAATCAAATATATTTCTTTGGATGGGAAAGTTAGGTTCCTTAAACTAGAAAAGATCCCCAGACATCCACAATTTTTTTTGTCATTTTTTTTAAAAAGTATATTAGCTGACCATAGTTGAGGATGACTTGAAGGCCACTTTTTTAATAGCTACTATATTGAGATGTAGTGGAGGGCGCTACTTCTTTTCCTGGATTGCTCCACTTACCCTTGATCAATACCTTATAATGCAAGGAGGCATCAAGTGCCATTTTTTGAGTCTTTGGCATGACTTGACCTGGGACTGGTGAACACTGTACCCATTATGTCAATAACATCAAATATTGTCCATTGTTTGATTTATTGCCAATCAAAATAAACATGAATTGTTTTAACTGCCAAATTCTATCTAGTAGGTTTTTATTTTTAAAATTTGGATTTTTTTCTTCTTTCTAGCAAATTTTTTTAAAAACAAAAATAAAACTTCAAAATTCTTTTTTTTTTTTTTTTTTTTTTTTTTTAAATTTTAACTATATTTTTAATATTGGATGTTCCCTTTTTGACAAACATTCTTGGATATAATGGTTCATTCTTTTCATAAATTTCACTTTCTTTCTTTTTTCTTTTTAATGAATCTTACTGTAGAAATTTATAGATAACTAAATAAAAGTTTAATTATCAAGTTTTTGAATTATTTTTGTTTTTCATGAAAAATAATGAAACAGCTATACCCTAAGTACCGGAGTTTCATTATTTTTGTTTATTACTAGTTTTGTTATTCTTTGTTCGCTTAGGTCCTCTCTCTCAATACACTTTTCAACTACTCAGTTAAACAACATTGAAATTGGAAATGAAAAAGTTTGAACATATATCTTATACTCTTGGAGCTTATTTTTTTATGAACATTGCTGTAACTATTTCAACTATAAAAACCTGATGTTCAAGTGCAGCACAAATCAGTGCCATCCTTTTCTTTTTAATTTATCATTATTATTTCACTCCTTGCAAGTTTTTCATACCAGTATTAGCTGTTTGGCTTTCTCTGGAGTATGAGTGACTGCAAGTCTCATCAGATCTCCTGGACTCTTCTCAGAATTCTAGCTGGTCTTTGCAATGCTGTAGTCTGGATGGTTTCAATTCTCCCACTGATTTCCAGTCCCTTCTCCAAGCTCCAGTGGACCATTCCAAGCACACCAACTACAACTAGTATTATCTCAAACTTCATGGTCAACAGCTTTTTTAGCTCTCTGGTGAGGTCCCAGTATTTGTCTATCTTTTGCTTTCTTTAATTTTCACTCTGTAGTCTAATTGAATGGCAAAATCCACTATATGGCATGTTATCTGTTCTTTCTTTTTTTTTAATATTCATTAGTTTGGTCTCCTGGCCAGGATACCGGGACCCGTTTGTATCTCAAAATCCCAGAAAATTTCATTTCTCTTGGACTGTTTCTGTTTTGTGCAAATATCATTTGGTATTATGGTCAAAATTCAATCTCTTACACAATTGGCAGTGGATCACCTTTCCCACTCAATCATGCCTGGTTTTGTATTCTTTTTGTGCTTGTTTGCTGCATCCAATTATTGTACTCCTTTGGGCATTTTTCACATCAGTGTCAGCTAATAATGTCTCATTGGAGCCCAGGTAATAGCAAGTTTCCTCAAGTTTCCAGGACTCTACTCAATATTCTGGCCATTCTTAGTAATGCTGTAGTCTGAATGGTCTCTACTTGTTCTCTGATTTCTAAATCTTCTAGTCCCTTTACCAGTCCTTAGGAGATTGTTCCAAAGCTCCAATTACAATTGGTATCACCATCATGTTCCATAGTGTTTTTTTAATTTTTTTTTTTAGTTCTCTTGCAAAGTCTTGATATGTATATCTTTTTTCACTTTCTTTTGATTTTACTCTGTGGTCTGCTGGGATGGTTAAGTTCTCTATTTGACAAGTTCTCTTTTTTTATTGACTATCATTGGGTAATGGCTTCGAGCTGACTAAGAAAAGAAGCAAAAGGTACCCCACAAAAACAATCGCAGACGCCGACTACGCTGATGACTTGGCAATACTGGCGAATACGCCTAATCAAGCAGAGACACTACTGCATAATTTGGAACGAGCCGCAGCAGGCATTGGCCTCCATGTCAATGCACACAAAACTGAATATATGTATTTCAACCAAACGGGCAACATTACCACACTAGACGGAGCCTCTCTGAAACTAGTAGACAAATTCACCTACCTAGGAAGTAGTGTCTCATCAATCGAAAACGATATCGACACACGACTGACGAAAGCATGGACGGCTATCGATAGGCTCTCGATCATATGGAAATCAGACCTGACCGATAAAATGAAACACAGTTTTTTCCAGGCAGCGGTTGTATCGATACTGCTATATGGATGCACTACATGGACGCTAACTAAACGGCTGGAGAAGAAACTAGACGGCAACTACACAAGAATGTTGAGAGCAATATTGAACAAGTCCTGGCGACAACACCCCACGAGACACCAACTATACGGTCACTTGCCTCCCATCATGAAAACTATACAAGTTAGACAAACCAGACACGCAGGACACTGTTGGAGAAGCAAGGACGAGCTCATAAGTGATGTACTCCTATGGACCCCCACATATGGCTGTGCAAAAGCAGGACGACCAGCTCGAACTTACATACAGCATCTATGTGAGGACACAGGATGTAACCCTGAAGACCTGCCGGAGGCGATGGATGATAGGGAGAAGTGGCGAGAGAGGGTCAGGGATATCCGTGCTGGCGGCACGACATGATGATGATGATTTCTTTCCCAAAATCCCAGAGAAGTTTGTGTATTTCATTCTCTAGGATGGATTCCACGTTGTGCATGTACCACTTGTTTGTATGCTCAAATTTCAATTTCTTGTACAATTCCCAGTGGATCACCTTCCCCCACCCAGTTGTGTTCTAGTCTTAGAGTCTTCTTTGTGCTAATTTGTGGTATGATTGATTATTTCATATCTATCTCAACATAACCCTACTCATGCTATCTTGTTGCACCTTATCTATTTTTTCTTTAATGTAGTTTGTTCTTATGGCATTGTTTTGTGCTGCTTTCAGAAAAGATTCAGTTTCTCTCTTAAGGTTTCCCTTTCTTAGCCATGACCAAGTTTTCTTGTATGAGAATTTGCTTGTTTGTTGCTTGAAATATTCATACAATTGCTTTTCTTACCATTTTTGTTTTCTAGTTATTGTTGTTTTGTTGATCCTTGTGTTGTTTGTGTTCACTGTAATTAACCTTTTTGTTCTTGTTTATGTAGTCTTCAAGTTGTCTTATCAATATATCAATGCTATCTTCGGTGCTGTTGAGTCCTCTTCTTCCTTCTTTTCTTGACATAAACAGCCTGTCTATCATCTCTGGGATGTAAGGCCTTATGTGTATCATCATTAGATTTCTTGTTCTCGGGTTCATTTGTTAAAGTTCTTCCCTTGACCTCATTAAGAATGGTCCCAAGTATCTTACAGCCCAGGTGTTTATTCCTTTGATGCTACATAGTTTGGTTTTGAGTAGTTTTCATTCTCCTAAGGTATTCTTTTTAAAAATTTTTCTTTCTTTTCTACTTGTTTGATGATGTTTTCTTCCAAAATTTCTAAGTATTTATAAGTTTCTTTTTCTCTGAGCATTCTGATTATTTCTTGATCTGGTAGGTCATTTGTCACTTCTCATTATTTGCATGGCATATGTTTCTATGCCAGATTTCATACCTATATCCTGACTGTATATCTTCATTGCCTGTATTTATTATTATTTTACTCTTTTGAAAGCTTTTCACTCCAGCATTAGCTGATGATTTTCCACTGAAGTCTCAGTGACAACAAGTCTCTTCAAGTCTCCAGGACTCTTCTTAGTATTCTGGCTGATCACAACAATGCTGTAGTTTGGATGGTCTCCACTCGTCGTCTTATTTCCAAGTCCTCCACTTCCTGTACCAATACTTTGGTTAACTGTACCAAGCATGCCAGTTACAATTGGTATCACTGTCACTTTCATGTTTCATAGTTTTTTTAGTCCTCTAGCAAGGTCTAGGTACTTATCTCTCTTTTTGTTTTCCTTCAGTTTTCCCCTGTGGTCAGTCAGAATGGCAAAGTCCACTGTTTGGCAAGTTGTCTTTTTTCGTTGACTCACAGTAGGTCTGTTTGTCTTGCTGAGATTAGGTGATCTGTTTGTATCTTGAAATCACAGTGAATTTTGTATGTCTCATTTTCTAGGACAGATTCTGATATGCATATATTATTTGTTCATTATAGTCAAATTTAAACTTCTTGCAATGGATCATCTTCCTCACCTCATTGTCTCAGGTCTTATACTCTCTTTGTGCTAACTTACTGCATTCGCTTATTATGTAATTGATCGTTTCATCTCTTTCATCACATAATCTACATCTGTTATTTTGTTGCATCGTATCTATTCTTGCTTTGACATAATTAGTCCTTATGACATTATTCTGTGCTACTATCAGAAGAGATTCAGTTTCTCTCTAAAAGTTTCCCTTTCTTAGCCATGTCCAAGTTTTTTCATATGAGATTTTGCTTGTTTGTCACTTGAAATGTCTGTACTGTTGTTTTTCATCCCAATTTTGTTTTATGGTTATTTTGCTCTGTTTATGCTTGTATTGTTTCTGATGGTTGTAATCAGTCTTCCTCTGTGCTTTTTTATGTGGTTTTCTAGTCACTGTATCGATTGCTCTTTTGAATGTTGGTAAGTTCTCATCCTCCTTCTTTTCTTGACACATACAATCTGTCAATGTCATCCCTGGGATTTAAGGCCTTATGCATTGTCATGAGTTTTCTTGTTTGCCTATCCATTTTTTAAAGTTTTTCTCTCTTCCACTTGAAGAATAGTCCTGAGTAACTTGCAAGGGGGACTAACCAGGTAGTTATTCTTTTGATGAGATTTCTGCTATGTAGTTTGGTTTTGATTTGTTTTCTCCATTCTCCTGACGTTATTTCTTTCATCTTTACATGTTGATAGTGTCCACTTCCAATATTCCCAAGTGTATGTAAATTTCCTTTTCTCTAAGTGTTCTGATTATTTCTTGATTTGATAGTTTTATTCCTTCCGCCATTTGTTGTTTTCCGCTTTTCATTATTAGCATGGCACATTTTTCTATGCCAGATTCCATCCATATATCTTGACTGTTTCTCCTCACTGCCTGTATTAGGGTTTCTAATTCTTTTTCGATTTTGGCAAACAGTTTGAAGTCATCCATGTACAATTGTTAAGCTTTTTACTCTTGCCAACAGTTCGACTCTCCAGTTTTCCATGGTATTTTTGATCAACTTTATGACTTTTGTACTCAATCTATGCCATAACTAGATTTTCCCATTTGTTTTTATCTCCTTGAGGATGCATTGATCAATGTATAGTTGCTCTCCATTCCTCTGGTCTCCTTGTGGCATTCCTCGGGAAACAGTCCACAGTTTATTAATGAATCATAAACTAGAAATAAAATAATAAACTCATAACTAATAAACATAGTTTCATTTTTTAGTAAATTATAAATTTTTTGGTTATAGGCAAACTTAAAATTTTTTTTTCTATTATTCTTTTGTACTAATAAATGAAGATAAAGTATACAATCATGTTATACAAACAGTCCATGCAATATTTGTCAGCAGAATATGGATATAGCTTGTCCTTTATTTTTCTTCAGATAACTGAGTCATTTAGGAGATATCTACCTAATAGTTATTTCCAGTGTATCACATAAATTTTGTTTCATTCATTTCCCCATTTCTGGTTAGTGTTTCCAAATTGTCATTCCACCATTTTATCCTTAACATACACCAATATCTTCTTTAATAGGATTAAGATGATTAGTAATTGACTATGACAGAATTCTGTTGTTTTTGCCATTTGTGTTGGAGTATTATCTTTTTTTGAAAATGACTTCTTATTACATGACTTGTCCACTCTTGGAGGCAACATTTTCAGTCATATATTTTGGTACTTTTGTTTTGCCTTAATAGACTTCTTACCTTGTACTAACTTGTCAATGCCACATACAGAAAAAAACATCTCTGTACCATAATTTCACCTCCTCCATTATTCTGTGTTAGTAAACAGTCATTTTGGATTGAATCTTTCTCCTAAACTTTGGAGATAACATTCAAAAGCATCAGTAGACATCTCAAAATGTGACTCGTCACTCTAAAGAGCACAATTCAGAACTTTGTGTATTATTGTTACCTTAAAATAACAAAGATTTTAGTCAGTTTATTACATTTTTTATGGACAACAATTTCTTTGAACTTTGTTTGGATAAAAAAAAAACAACTTCATTCAATCTTTTTGAAATTGTTCTTGAAACCAAAAGATTTTTTTTTAAATTTCTGAATTCTTGTGCCAATTTTGTTGAAAGCGTTTTTGTGATGATTCTGAACTGGTATTTTCAGCCTTGACTTATCACTTTAGGTCTTCAAGATCCTGTTTTTTATGCTACAGAACTTGTTGCTTGAAATGTGGGATCAATGGAAGTTGAATATTATTAGACTTTAAAACTTTTTGCATATGTAGATGATTTTCCTTCGTGATGAAGACAAGCAATATAATTTTGATTACAAAAGTTAAATCAAATGCTGAGTTTTTACAAAGATATTTTTAAAAAAAAAGAGTCATTGTCAGCACAGTATAGCTGGTGAAACACCATGTGGTTCATTTGTTGTCATCTAGGCAAAAGTACATGCAAACTCCCCTAAGTGGTTTTGCTTGTTAATTCACTTTAAACTTCTCTGAAATTACACACTATTTAAAATTATATATATATATATATATATATATATATATATATATATATATATAGTAAAGGATTACAAACTGGCCAAACATGTATATCTGAATGACAGTTTCATTATGGCACTGGTTCCCATGAAAACTTGCATTATTGGTTCGCATCCTCCACTCAGCTTCCAAACATGAGTAGAAAAATTTCTTACCTCAGAAATAAACCTTGAGAAATTGAGTGGCTGATCAATACAATTTTTTTGATTATTGTCCTATCAGTGGGATGAACTGCTGCTGAAAATGATTGTTTATTTTTCATAAAATTTTTTTAAAAAAGTAAACCAACTCAAAATAGTAAAAATAAAAGAATTAAAAAAGTTTTAACATAAAATCTTTAAGTAGGGGCAATTAAAAATTTCACCAACTTTAAAGCAGTTAAATAGATATTAATAGATTTGCCTTATTTTTAAATTAAAATAAAATCAATTTCAAATAGTTACATACAAACCTAGCATACTTGTATATTTGTCACACAAACTTCTTATGCCTCACCTACCACACTCAACATATGAATGCCAAACAATTCAGTTAAAGAGGACAACTGATTGACTGATTACACAAGTGATCTTGTTTATAGTGTTAAAGGTTTATGTAGAACCAATTTGAAGAGCTGATAACTAAAGAATGATGCATCACTGGGCTACATGTACTTCAAAAACACTCTTCAGTTTTGAATTCCATTTTCATTTCTCCTACAAAAGTTACCTTACCAGAACTGAAGGTCAAGTCTGCCTTACTATTTATCCCTAACTGGAGGAAAATACAAGCATATATGCCTTTCTTAAAGGCATTATTCTAAATTCCAGGGTTTCAAATTAGTATCTTAAGTCTATTTCCTGTTACAAGAACTGCTAAACAATGAACACACACATATATATATATATATATATATATATATATATATATATGAATATGTGTATTTGTGTAAATAAATATGAGTATGTGGGTGTAAAATATATATATATATATATATATATATATATATATATATATATATATATATATGCAACAAGCAAAAGCATGGACTGTTATCGATAGGGTATCAATCATATGGAAGTCAAACCTCTCTGATAATATAAAAAACAATTCTTTTCAAGCAGTGGTCATCATATCTACTATATGGATGCACCACATAGAAATTGCACAAGAAGGTTACGAGTCATACTGAACAACTCCTGGAAGCAACATCCCACAAAGCAGCAGGTGTACGTCCACCTACCTCCCATCTCCAAAACCATCGAAATGATACGGACAAGACATGCAGGACTCTGCTGTAGAAGTAAGAACGAACTCATAATAGACGTTCTCTTATGGACCCTTTTGCACAGATATGCAAGTGTTGGATGACCAACTAGAACCTATCAACAAGAGCTCTGTACAGACACTGAATGTAATCTAAAGGACCTGCCAGAAGTGATGGATGATAGAGGTAAATGGCAAGAGAGTGTCAGGGAAATCCATGCTAACGCCGTGACATGATGATGATGATATGTATATCTATGTATGTATATATGTATATGCATATATATGTATATGCAAATATATATATATATATATATATATATATTGCGTATATGTATATATGTATATGCATATATATATATATATATATATATATATATATATATATATAGCTTTTCTCTAAAAAAGGCAAGAAGCAGATGATATCCTGCAGAAACTATAATGGATGCAGTCTATACAATTGACATAGCATTTCTTGTAAATATTCCTATCCAAACCCAATCCCTGCTACGTAGTTTAGACCTGACATCAGGAGACATCTCGTAAAAGCCTCCTCGTAAAAGCAAAAAAAAATAAAAATAGTATACATATGTTTTAATCAAAAAGGATCCATCTCCACTCTAGATGGCAGTCCTCTGAAATTAGTACATAAATTCATGTATATTGGCAGCAGTGTCTCATCTATTGAAAGTAATATCACTATGCACCTAGAGTGCTATCAGTTGGCTATTGATCATATGGAAGTCTGATCTATGTGATAAAATTGAATGGGATTTCTTCCAAGCATTGGTTGTGTCCGTACTACTGTATGAATGCACCATGTGGATGCTGACAAAATGCATTGAGAAAAAGCTAGACAGGAACTGCACAACCATGCTTTGAGCTATATTGACAAATCCTAGAAGCAATATCCTACGAAACAACAGCTGTGTGGCCACTTTCCTCATATCTCAAAAAAACATCCAAGTAAGACAAACAATACATGCAAGGTCAAACTCATAAGTGACCTTCTTTTATGGATCCCTTCACATGGATTTGTCAGTGTTCACTAACTAGCAAGAATTTATCTACTACAGCTTTGTCTGGACACAGGATGTAGTTTGGAAAACCTGCTGGAAACAATGGATGTTAGAGACAGATGGAGAGTGAGTCAAGGTAATCCATGCGAGCTGCACGACTTTATAGATTGTGTGTGTGTGTGTGTGTGTGTGTGTGTGTGTGTGTGTGTAAAACATCATGAGGATACCAACTGTATATATTTCATGTCCAATATTCTATTATCTATGCTTTTGTTACATAGGAACCCTTGATTTTTAAGTTATCTAAATTAATAGGAAGATTTTTTCAGAATATTCTTTTTATTAGTTTCATAAACTTGTTAGTGAAAATTAATGTTTGCAACCATTTATCTCGGCAAGTGAAGTGCCTCTCTGCCTCATTGTGAAAGAGACATAGAGAAATTGCTTCGAGCTTTAATATTGATTGGCAAAAGATTTTCATTTAATGACATAGAGATACCATAACAATTATCCCTAAAGCATTATTTTAAAAAAGAATTAATCTCAAGAATTGCCTGTCAAAATTTTTCTATAAATTTTTTACCTACAAAAATTTGTTAAGTTTTAATCAATGTCAATTCTGTTTTTGTTTATTTTATTCTTCAATTTAATTCTGAAAATAAGATTTTCATGTACAAAGTTTTAAAAATGCTGATTAATCATATCTGAATTGCTTTAATTTTTATGGCAGCTGGAAGAACAGGAAAAAATTAAGTAGTTGTTAGGTGTCTGTAATAAAAAATAAACTAGCATTTGTATGTACACACATATAAAATGGAGAAAAATAGAAATATTTTCAGTGGTATATAAATATAAAATATGAAAAAATAAGATATTCTGAAGATGTATTTATTTATTTATGAATAATATGCCAATTTTTAAAATTTTTTTTCTATTAAACCATCTTCAGGGTGATGTTATTTTTCATCTAAATATCATTTTCAATTGAAAAAAATTAAACAAAAAAAAAAAGAGAAAATTCTTCATATCCTATTATCATTAATTGCATTCTGTTTCAAAACATGTGATGTAATTAATGTTTAAAAATTTTTTCTTTCAAAAATTTTTACTTTTTTTTGAACCTTTAAAACATTTTCTACACTGCACACCTAGATTTCATTATGGAGAATTTTTTTTTAAATTCTTTATTTTTATAAGATTTCTATAAAAAAAAAAAAGAAAAAAAAAAGTTCTAAAATCTACTGCAAATGTTACTCTTTTATGAAAAGAAAAATATTCAAAAAATAAAATATTTTTGAACACTAATGACATGACATACATTTTGAAACAATGTTATAAACATCAATAAAATGGTAAGAATTTTCTCTTTTTTTCTTTTGAAAATAACTTTTGTATGTGACATAACATCACTCTGAAGATGGTTTAACAAAAAATCGAAATGTTGAACATTGGCATATTATTCATTTATACAGGATAGAATGATAAAATTGTCGTCCTAAAGAAAACAACACTACAGCTTTATTTTAAAACTTTTAGTGAGAGAATGGTACTAAGTCGTAGCACTCCTTCTGAAACCAAGCCTGGGTCTCTTTGGACTTGTGGGCCTGCTGTCACACCCAGGGTCTGCCACCGGCCACCTGATTGCACCAGGGGATCACCACATTCTTCAGCACATCCAGGTACACTTTGATGTTGACTTTCAAGCCAACTTCAAAGATGTGAGGTGGCATGATGTGGCCCTCACTTAAAACCACACCAAAGACCATAACCGTTGCCGGAAACTTTGTTTTCATCACCCTGGGCGTGTCCCTGTTATTCATGGCAATCCAGATTTGCATTTTGAGGGTGCTGGCAATGGTCTTGTTGTCATAACTTGGATCGGTAGAGAGCATGAGTTGTATAGCAGCACATCGCCGATCTCGCTTGTTGAACATTGTGTCACTTTCAGACATGATAGAAGGCTCCTATTGCTCTTGGGATTTGTACACAACTGGCCAACTAGTAGATGGTCTGCAACAAAAAAAGAAAACCAGTTTTCATTAAACGGAAATGGAATCATGTTGTCAATTTTATCGTTCCACCCTGTAAATAAATATATCTCCTGACTTTTTCATATTTCATACTTACACATGTGTTCATATATATATATATTTACCCAATCCCCCTGCCACAAGCTGAGTGCAATACAATCAATTTTCAAGTGGAGTACAACTGGTTTGAATTCCAAATTTTCAAGCTTCTAGATTGATTTACCTTACCAAGGCTAGAAAATCCAATCTGCCCTTCTATGGGACAAAAATATAGATTGTCTTTCCTACAGTTATTAGTATGAAGTCCACAGTCTCATCCAGGATTTGAATACTGGTTGCCAATTCCATTTCTTATGATGGTAACCATTACACTAAATGTTCTTCATTTTTATATATATATATATATATATATATATATATATATATATATATATATATATATGACATACTATGAGTAATTAATCAGGAAAGGCAACCAGTCTATGTTTATGAAGTAAAAGTGAAGGCAAAATTTCTACTGTTTTTATAATCGGTTATCATTCACTATACCTTGTGGGGTATACATTTGAGATATATATATATATACACACACACACATACACACACACAGCAGTTGAAAGCTACATGAGATTTATGTTTGTCTAAAATGAAAAATAGATATATTTACTGAATTATATATTCAATTAAGTGTATTAAATTCTACATTTACAACCAATTGGAAATCTTTCGCTTTTTCTATTCAATTAATTAACCTTTATATCTATGTTAAATTGATAGAATCAAAATGGATACAGTACAGGAGATCAGACATAAATGATAGCCAACATATGCAACATTTCAAATCATTTCCTTTCGGGTCACCCTCGACTGAGGTCGCCAAATTTACTTTCTTACTTACATATTTATATTTTTGAGTTCATTGTTAGGCGTGTACTAATTTATGAGCAAAAGTGTGTGTGTGTGTTTGTGTGTGTGTATAAAATGAGGTCATTTTTTTAAACAATTTTATTAATTTTATGGGGAAGTATTAAACTTGATTTGAAAAACAATGTAACAAATGTATTTAACTTTGGGAAGAATATATGGAATAGTGTATATGTTTCATGACATTAAAAAGAGAAACTCGGTGCATAATTATTTTTGTTGCTGAGTCTGGTTACCTTTTTTCTTTTTTTGACAATTTGCTATTAAGCCAGTTAATACTTTCAAAGATGTCACTTGTTCTGTGCAAAACTCATATGTTATATGACTGAACTTCTCTCTGTTTCTGTTATATATTTTACCTACATAAGTCACACCGGAGAAAAATTTAGTTTATACTTTTATGTCCTTCTTAAGGCTTCATTCTCTGCATGTTCTACTTTTTGTTTTTTCCACTTGGCCTCATTAGTTGATATTTTCACCAGTTAAACTCTTGATTCAGTTTAGACAGGAATTCCACCTTAAAACTGTCTTTAATAGTCATATATTCAATGACTGAATTTATCATATAACATAGATTGGCAATTTGATATTTAGAATTGAAATCAACAATTCCAGTCAGATGAATAAAAAAATATCTGTTTTACTTTAGAAACTTAAAGAAGACCCAGATTGCTGATATCTTCAATGCACATCATAATGATACCCTCCAGTAAAAAGGAGAAATGTCTGTACACAGTTATAATTTTGTTCCTTATAAAAAGTGTCTTTCACTAAAGTTCTTGATGATAATGAAGGTCATGTGGAAAAATCCTTTTTTAAAATCAATTTTAGATTTATAGTATTTCCAGCTGTCTGAAACAATTAGAAACATTATCTTTTCTCTTACTGGAAGTTCTTCTCAAGTTACTTTTCTTAGTCCATTTTAACTGATCCCAAAATTAAGAGTTCAAAAGACTAAATTTATTTCTATCTCAGACAAAATATAAAGGAATTTTGCATGTTTTATTTTGGTGTTGACTAACTATAAATAGCTGGAAAAAAAAAAGGTTTTAAATAAACATAGTTAAACAATTTATCTTAATACTAGTTAGACTTCTTTGAATTATTTCTGTTGTACAGATAGACATCTTCTTTATTAAGTTTATAGTGTTTTCTACTTAGGTTAGACAACTAAACTGTACTTCATGTGGTCTAATGGTTAGCAAGCTGGATTAGCAAACCATTGTTAGTGAGTTCGATTCTCACTGGGGGGACTCATACTTCCAACCTTGTGCTGCAATTATGCTAAGCTTTGTAAAATATGTAACTAGACAACCAAACTAGTTTTCAGTGTTTTTCTTCTCTTATAAAAGACATGTACTGTTATTCAAGGATTATTTGCAAATAATTTGTTCTATTTTCCATGGAATAATTTTTTCTGGTCTCATTTTGTTTAAAATCAATGTAACCGGCCCATTGGCCTAATGAGTAGTGTTCGCCAATGGCCCACAAGACTGGGGTTCAATCCCAGGTTGAGTCATATCAAAGACTCTAAAAATGGTACTTGATATCTCCTTCTTTAACCCTCAGCATTATAAAGTATGTATCAAGGGTAAAGTGGAGCAATCTAAAGAAAGGAGTAGCGCCACTGAAAAGGGAACCTTTGGGTCGCCCTCGACTATGGTCACCAACTTTACTGACTTACATTTGTATTAAGGCAAATTATATTTGTTTTAAAAATAAAACATATTAAAGATTGCTTTATCATCTAAACTATGGGAGCATTTTTTATTGCAAAGTATAAAATCTTTTAAAAGACGGAAGAATATATAGTCAAACTGAATAATAATGATTGACAGAGCTTCATCTATAAGAATGAATAAAATACGAGGTGCATGCGATAAGTTTCCTGACTTTTTTCGTATTAGCATTTAAAATTGTCGTAGACTCCTGAAAATTCAGTATGTTGTTGCTATCCATCTTATGAGATGACTGACCAATTTTTATGATTTCAGGTTTAAATGAACAGCTACAGCAGGAATTGGAATACACCCTACTAAAGCCTGATTGTCACAGCTGGGGAATTGGAAAAATGCAATCTGACACTTTAGAAGAACAATATGCAATAAAATTCTGTTTTAAACTTGGAAAAAATGCCACAGAAACAGATGGAATGCTTCAGACTGCTTTTGGAGCATCTTGCATGAATCGAGTATCAGTTTTTGAGTGGCATAAGAGATTCAAGGAAGGCAGGGAGTCTGTGAGGAATGATGAGAAGTGTGGGAGGAGTAAGGAAGTCAATACACCAGGGTTGATTGGCCAAAGGGTTAGGGTTAGGGTTACTATGTTGAAGTTTTAAGGGAGTTCAGGAAGAGATTCTGTCAGAAGAGGCGAGCACTCCTCAAATCAGGTCAGTGGCATTTCCACCAGGACAATGCATCAGTCCACAACTCCATCCTTGTCACAGACTATTTGAGCAAGATGGGCATCAAGACAGTTCCTCACTCTCCCTATAGTCCAGACCTTGCTCCCTGGGACTTTTGGTTATTCCCTAAGCTCAGAGGTTGTCGTTATGAGACAATTAAGGAAATGAAAGAGGCTGTGACGAAGGTCATTGACACGCTCATACAAGAGGACCTCCATGGGGCCTTTCAGAAGTTGTTGGAACGGTAGAACAAGTGCATTGCAGCTGGAGGAGATTACTTCGAAGGGGACTAGAGTTTCATGTGTGTACTATCAATAAAAGTGCCCACACGAAAAAGTCTGGGAACTTATCGTATGCACCTCGTATGTTATTAATACTCCACTTGTGTGTAAAAACAATAACAAAAAAGATGGCATTAACAGATCAGAGACAAAGTATAGGATTAGTTTTAGGTGTGATGTAGGCTTCAGTAAAACTAAATGCTATTGTAGCTTAGTTGATAAAGCAGCTGGTACAATTAACCAGGCTTCCTAATGCAAAAGGAAACAGTAGTTTGAACCTCAGTGAGAGCTTATCCTTTATTGTTGTCTCTAATATTTGTCATTCCTTGTTAATGTAAAACTAACAACATTAGTAAGTTGTGATAAAAATCAACTAAAATTTTAAAAGATTTAAGAAAATACTTGTCAGAATTAATAATAATCATTGATTGTGCTTCATCAATTACCACTTAATGAAATGAAATGTCTCACTGATAGGGATGGTTGGCAAAAGAGAATCAAGTTAATCTGTGCTGTCAGTATGCCTTGAGGATGATGACCATTTAAAATTTGATAGTGTTACTTATTTTGTCATTTTATATTTGATAGGATATCCACAACCTATTTTATTATTTATTTAGAAAATAGTTTTGTCATAGTCATGATTATTTTTGGATGATGATAGAATTTTTCTTGTTTTTGTGATTTCATTTATTAAAAGTTTTCATTTTTAATTTGAATCTCAGTTATTATAATTAATCATAGTTTCAAATTACTACTCAATTGATATGCCTTTTATCCTTTAGAATGATTAAAATATTCAACTTTTTTAGAATTGTTTGAAAAATGCAATTAATATTTTGATTTTGAATAATTTTCAATTCAGTTTAGTTTTCCTACTTCATAATTTTTATTTATACTTCAAATTTTTATTGACCAAAAGGTTTCTTAGTAATAGAAAAAACTAATTGCTCTGTTAAGATAGGAAACTGGGTAGAAAATCTGTCTTTATTGTTTTAAGTGATCCAAGGAAATTTCTTGAATCGTGCAGATTTTTTATGAAGGTTTTTCATCATTGAATAATAAATTTTTGGTGTGATGAGTTGAGACCAAACTTAAAATTAATTAATTTAACATTGTTGTCAAATACTACTGTTAAACTATCAAAGCAAAGACCATAAGTTTCTTTTTCATGTAATATTATTTGAAGTTTTGAAAACCAGCCAAAACAAAAATAAAGAGGGGAAAGTACAAAATAGTTTCCATCCTTCAAAAAATGATGTTACTTGGCTTTTATAGTTTATCAAGTTAAACCTTTTAAACTCATAAGCCTGATATTTTAGTCTGTGCAATATTTGAATATATACCATAAACCCAATATTTTAGGCTGAGTGCTATTTTATTATACATTGTAAGCCTAAAATTTCAGGCTTAGGGAGAGTATGTCAAATATCAATTATAGCAACTATTTATAACATGACATTATTGTCTGTGTAATTGAGCAAAATTTAAATAAGTTTTGTGCACAATTTCTAATTTTGTGAGCTCATATGCAGGGTATTTGAAGGCCAAGGCCCTAAAAGGTTAAAAACAAATTTAAGATTAGATAATTCATTTTAATTTATGAATTACATTACTTAGTGCCATAGAAAATTAAAAAAAAAATTTTTCAAGTCTCTTATCTCTCAAGCTACGTAAATTTGATTTACTTAGTTCACGTTTTTTTCATATTAAAAGTGCAATTCTTAATTTCTTTTCCTTCCACCCTGCTTCACTGATCGTATATCAACTCAGAATAGGTTGGATGGAATGAGAGCAAAAATCAACAAATGAGGATCATAATTGAATAATTACAAAACTGAGAGGAAAAAAAAACTCCAAATATTTCCTTTTGCTTTTATATATTCATGCTCCATCTCTCTCTTTCTATCACACACACACACACACAATAGTTGTTAGTGTTGCATATAGATTTTATACTGTAAATGTTACAATTATTATAAGATGTAGTGTGTATGACTTTCACTTTTTCTGGAATTGATTGCTAAGGATTACAGTACTTTTCTTTGTTTAAAAATTCCTTTCTATCATGTTGAAAGTTAGACAGACACCAAACCTAAAAGTCAAGATTTCTTGTAGTTATTCTTCTTTGTTTACTAAGTTCACTAATGCTGTACTTAAAAAAATTGTCATTAAACATTTGGGTAGTAAATATAAGAACTCTAATAACATTCCTGAGAGAAACATACAATCCCATGTAACGGTTATCAAGTTAGGTTAGCTGACCATTACAAGTGACTTTGATTCTCCCTGTATGCCTCATACTTCTGGCTTTGTATCATAACTAAGTTAAATGCATACAGTCATCATTTCTAGTGTCCCTATTCATAGTCACCATTTCTTGTGCCTTTATTCATAGTAAAAATGCAGAATGTTGAGATTTTTTTAATAGTTTTCAAATCTTTATTAAAGATATTTGATAATCAAATCTTTATTAAAAATATTTGATAATTGTTTAGTCCTTTTATTTAAGATATATTTATATAGCCTCAATTTTGTAGATTTTGCAAGTCCACAAATTCTTTTCTGTAAAAGAAGTAACTTTTTTTTCTCAACTAAAATTAACTTGTTTATTTTGATTGATTTAGCTGAACTGCAAAAGCCATAGAAGTGGATATAATACACTCTTTGTAGATTTCTTTCTTTTTCTTTTATATTTTTAACTCTCTCAGTTTGCCAGAGGAGTATATTAACCATCCAAGCAATCTGTCTAATTGGACTGTGATCACACAGGGCAAAATGATTAAGTTTCACAGTGTCCAAGAGGATATTTTCCCCATTTTACTACCCCTACTCTGAAAGAAGTGATTAAATTGTTTTTGTTGGATATTTTGGGTGGATGGAGATGAGCTTCACTTTATTTGTGCATCTGTAGATTTCATTGAAGAAAACTTCTCTTTAGAAACATTTCTAGTAACAATTTATTGAACAGATTACAATATATTATTGTAGATATTGATTACACTTGTGCAGAAATTCTGGATATTGGTTTCTAAACCCTCAGTTATTTTAATCTACCCTAAAAAATTGCTATTGATTTTTAATTGAAAAGCAACAATTTTTACTTTTATTGGTTTACTTTCTTTTCGCCTCTGTTAATTTTTTATTTCTTACTCAAGTTGTTGTATACTATTGATAATTTATTCTATTCTATTAATTTAAGAATTTCAGTCTTGGGAAATATATATTTCCTTTATTGTAAAAGCCATTGGGAATTATAGTCAATTCTAAAAGAGGCTCTTACAATTGTAGTCACCACTTTTCTATTGTCTGTTTCTTTAATGGATTTATAAGTAAAATGGCAGTAGTTGGGCATGTGTGTGTTTTGTGAAAGACGATTTTTGTTATCCTTCATTTATTTTATATTATTGCCTATATACAAATTATGCTGAAAAATTCTCAGCCCGACTAGAAAGTGACTAACCCAGATTTATGAAACATACACACTGTTCAATATATTCATCCCACAGTTCAACACAAAAGGCACATTGTTTCAATATTTTAAAATACAAATTTAAAAAATTCCCTCTATGGTTGGGTCAAGAACTTTTCAGAAGCTGTATGAATGTGTCTCTGTTTGTGCACACACACTACCTAGATTAATAATAGTTGAAACAATTTTGGCTGTGAGAAATTTTCTCATATTTCATAAATTCACTTGACGGGTGGAAACAGGAGTGAAAAAACTCCTTCATGATAAAAAGTATTTAACTTTGAAAGTACTAATAGATTCTTCATGTGAACCTCACAGACAGAAACTGGCTAGGTGAGCTTGTGATCAAAATTGCTTCTTAATTACTGAAAAATTATTTAAATTCTGTCAAAATGACCCATGGTTCCAGATGAAATCATTTTCTCCAACCTCATTATTCGCTTTGATAACTGCCTAGATAAAAATTTTAGTTTTTGTATAAAAAATAAGCTATTGCTGTTAATAACTTATCAATTCTGACTATTCCTAGAAATTTTCTGGTTTACTCAAGAAAAGTCATTTACCAAGTCATTAAGGATTAAATAAATGGATCAGTTAAAGAGACAAACTAGTTTTTTTTTTCTCTTCTTTCTCTTTCTTCTATGCTTAGAGCTGGAGTTTCTATATCTAGTTAATAACATACTTTAACTTAACAAAAAAACTATAACTCAGTCATGGCAAAATGCAACCAGTAGTGCTTTCTGAATGGTCTGCCTAATTTCATAAAGAAAATAATGTTCATTAAAATTTTGTTTGTCTTGTTCAATTGTTCATATCGTCAAATGAATGTATTAAAAAGAAATTTTACTACTTTAATGTATTATTATTTAATAGTTACAAATGAAATAATTTCATTGTCAGATTGTTAATATACACTTGGAATTTAAAGAAAATAATTTTAATAAAATTTTGATTCACAGATTATGAAAACTTTTTTTTTCTTTGTTACATGGAACATATTCATACTGAATATATTGATTTTTCAAATATTTATTCTTTTTAATTCTGTAATGTATTACAGCAGCAGCACGTGTTAATCACATTGATATCAGTGATGATATTATACCAAAATTTTTCATGGAAAAGATCTTTTTATCTTAGAGGAAAAAATTAACTTTTTTTCTATTTTTTTCAAAAGTATATGCTAATGCGTATAGTCTTCTGTAGTGATAATTGTTGAGGTACTTTCCACACAAAATTACATTGAATTTTTTTAGTAGTGTGGCCCATTTGATGATGAGTTATGTCTCATGAGGCCCTCTTTTCAAAAAAGGTTGCCCCTGCCTGATATAGATTTTAGCAAGTCCTATTCTAAATTCCTGCTGTTTTAGTCCTAACATTTTGCTTTTATCAAATCATTAGGGAATGAAATTGTTGATATTGATTTGTTTCCTTCTCTTTTTTGAAAGAATTTTTCTGTTGCTACGGAAGGAGAAAGAGTTACAATGTGTATTTGCTTTTCAGTGTAACTAATTTGTGAGGTTTAAACTCTGGTATCATTTTTTTAGTGTTTTTTGAATAATTAGAAAAGAAAAAAAAAACGAACTAATATTCTGAATTATAAATCCTAGGGGAAAATAGAAACTAATTCTGTTTATGATGTTATGATCTCCTAATTCTTCCCATCCCTTGGAATATATATATATTCACTAATTAGGATGAGTGCTTTTGGGAATATAAGAAAAACAAACTTTTGCAAAATGTTTGCTGAAACTGATTTGGTCATTCAACTAAATATCAAACATCTGCTTCTGTTAAGACTTTTTCTGGTTTCAATTCAGACAATTGGAATTTTATATTTATCTCATCTTTTTACTCTTTATTAAAAAAACAACAACATCAAATTCAAAAACTAAATATGTGTAATTGTTTTATAAATTTGTTGCTTTTATATGAAGAGAAATGTTCTGAAAGTAAAAAAATAAACTTATTATAATACATCATTTTCAACTTGAGAAGTTGTTGCTCTCTCAGTAACACAAAATCCTAACACTCTATAAGTAACTTACTTGATTACTATTGATTTTACACATTTTCTGTTTGTTCAGAAAATTGTTTCTTTTTTATTGTTTACTATCTTTTATCTTTCCCTATTTTTGTCTGTGGTATTATCTGTCACTATTTCTTTTTGATTGATATTGAGATGAGGGTAAGCAATAAATCCAAAGCTCACCATATGATTTGGACTTTTAATGTTCTTTAGGTTTTATGTTACAGGGTTATAGCTGATGGGTAACCCTACTTCTTTTTGACTACAATTCCTCTCAATAAAACTCTACTACTTCTGAGAGACCAAAGTTCAACTTTGGTCTCTTGAAAGCATTTCAATTTCGATGTATGTTCTCATCACCAAGTACATTCCCAGCTTGATGATATTAATGACTTTTTATCATGTGAACATTTTATATTGTTTCTTAGTGTTGTATACATTGATCAACGGGTTTATATGAAAATAATCTATTGATGTTATGTAGAAACTGAGTTGCCATAATATTTTCTGAAATATTTACATAGAGTTTACTAAGCAAGAATCTAGTTACTTTCTGGGCATCTCATTGACACTAAGTGCAAACTTTATTACCAACTTCTCAATTGAAGATGGTGGCTAATTATTGTCATTGAAAAAAATCTGGTGTGAATGAACTTGTGTCAATATAATCGAGCCTTATCTTTTAGGCATCAAATCAGGATTGCATTTATTGATCTTCTTTCCAATTACATTTATGTCCATGCCTGTTATATAGATTAGAGTTGTATGTAGTACACACTATTATCCCCAAAATAGTGGTTTCTTTAGTCAACAACTCCAGATAGAAAATGGAAAATATGAAATAAATAATTAAAAAAATATCTACATTTAAAATCTGACATTGTTCTGAATTAATCTATGCTCCTTCAGTTATCCCCAGTACCCTGCTGATATTACTTTGTAATTTTTCCATTGCACTAAGTTTATTTGAAAAGTTATACAATGATATGATAATCTAAGATATATTAAAAATTGCCAGCTATTTTAATTAAAAAATTCATTAAGTAAAACATGATAAAACTAAAAAAATCTTGTGCAAGATGTAATTCTTGCAAAGGCCATTATTGCTGCTTAACTTGAAGAAAACTGTTGTTATTCTGATAGCTACAGACTCAACATTAAAGACAGACCACAGTCAGCTTTGAATTTCAAGTATTCCAGTACCTGCACACATTTAAATTGCAGAAATCAGACTAATTACAAAATGTCTTCCTACACCCATAATTAGCCTGTTCTTAAGTGACATTGCTTTCATTGGCCATAGTTAAAACAAGTTTGTCCGGAATGAAACTTCATGGACTAGTTCATTCTCTTGGTCTGTTTTTTGCTTCTCTTCTAATTTAAAATTATGTATTGACTTTCTGCTGTCATGCATTTGTGTCTCTTAGTCAAGTTACACTGTGAAAATAAGTAACACTCATTTTTATTCATGTCTTTTTTTTCTGGTTGGTTGACACCCACAAAAATTGTTACACCTTTTCTTCTTTCCTGCTCCTCCAGAAAAATTGTCCATATTTACCTAATCTTAGATTTTTATTTAGCATTTCTTTATTTCTCAGATTTTATTAAATATCAAAGCAAATAGCTAAGACAGTTTGGCTTATTTAATGAAAAATGAAATATATTCTAACATAACATATAAAATGTTCATCTTTTTTGTCTATTTTTTTAAAATTTAAGATTATTTAACCCAATACACACCAGATGGGGAAAATGAACTTTTCTTTAATAATTAGTCTAAGGAGCTTCCAAAAATAATTTTGAATTGAAGAAATAGTTATTAGATTTAAAAAGTTCCATCCTTTTTATTGAACATCCATTCATGGGATCTAAACTGTAAATGGTACCTCTTCAATTAAAGCTGTTAAAATCTGTTTTCTGAATAAATGAAACAGTTCTTAGATGTAAAGAGTTGTTACACATGAAGTCGTCATTTAGTTCACTCATGAATTTATGCAAATCTTACTTCAATGCCTCATTGTGGCACAGCAACAGCAGTGGCTGTTTAGTAGCTATGGTAGCCAGGCTTATGCCATGGCAGATCCAATCAAGCTACAAAGTACCAAACTACCATCCCTACAGAAGAACTGATTTGCAAACACAAGCATATGGTCTTATTCAATTGAAGCTGAGGCTAGTTAAATTGGAAGGGTAACAAAGGCCTACTTGTCTAGCCAATGGGGTGGCATCAGAAGTGACTAGAATAATGCTAACAATAAATTGATAGCACAGACAAGAATTTTACATCTGAACAATTATGTCATAAACTTAATATAAGAAAAGAAGTATCAGAATTGTTTTCTCTAAAGATTGTTTTTTTTATATTTAGACTTAAAAAAAAGTTTGTTTCAAATATTATTAATCATTACTTGGATTTCTTTTTAAAAATTGTCTTTTTTAGATCACAGGTGAAAAGTAATGTCACATCTTTTGTATAAGATTATTTTATTCCGATTTCTTTAAACCTATTTCAACCTTTTTAAAGATGGCCAATAAAGACCAAAAATCACAATTTCTAATTAATCAAGTTTCATAGTAAAAACTGAAAAAAAATTTTTTTTGTGCTGAGTTTATGAAGTTTGAAAGCAAAGCTGAATTTAAGCTTTTTAGCATTTCGTAAAATCTAATTTTAGGCAAATCATTATTGCTTTAATGTACTAAGCAGATGAGTTTCCAAGTTTAGAAATATGAAACAATACCCAAACTAATATGTTTTGTCAGTTTGTAAATGAGATCTGATGAATAAAGAAATTGTTGTAGCTTAATTATTTTTTAAAACAATGTTATATATGATATTTTGACATTTTTTTGTAACTCTTGGTAAGTTGAATTTCTTACATTTTGTCTATTTTTATTTTTTATTTTGCAGATCTCTGAATTTTGGTGCTATGGGAGTGGTGATGGGGCATGAATTAACTCATGGATTTGATGATAGAGGTAAATCATATACAAATTTTATTATTTCTTTATATATATATAGTTAATATAAAAGTTTCCAGCACTATCTTTTGTACAGTGTGTGGGAAATTTTAGAAGTGTCTTTAAACTTTTATTAACATCTTTTCTTATACAATCAGTTAGCTGTAATATATCATTTACAAGTCTTAGGAACAATTCAGAAACTAGGAAAAGGGATTCCATATGAAATTATGGAAAGGAATATAAGTTGACATTCAAATATTTGTCTCTTTTCCATCTTCTTGCTCAACCCAGAAAACAAGTCATTTTCGGTGTTATGAAAACTGTATTAAAATAATCTTAAATAAAGAAAATTGTGGCTCGATACAAGAAAATCTTCAATATTTCAATCTAAGTGGAACAGGCTGGGTAAGGGAAAAGTGTTTCTTAAGTATTGCTGGAAGCTAAGTAAACTTGTTTGAATATGAAACTGGTCGAGAAAAACTTTTTTCTAAGCAAGGAACTGAACCAGTGACTTAGATACATGACAGTGGTAGTCTTTGGGTTGCAAATACAGTACAAAAATGATGAGGAAGCTGGTTTTAGAAATCGTTCTATGTGTCATATATTCTCCAAATGTGTCACCTTCGGACTATGTTTTTGTTTTTCTCCTTTTCTGTTCCAAGTGTTATCCATAAATTCCTCAAAGATTTCATCAAATAAAAAAGAGAATCATTTTTTTATGGTGGAATACAATTTACATGAAATTGGCATAAGATCATAAAAATTCCAGGAAAATACTTTGATCACTAATTAATAATGTTAAGAATAAAAGATTTTTGTCTAAAGAAATTCTGGTAACCTTTGACTTATAATACTCTGACTGTATTCCCTGCAGAGGGTTAAGACCATCAACCCCTCTAAAAATGGTGTTCAGGATATGACACTAAAATGCATCTGGTGGTGAGGCTTCAGTGTTGGTGCTTTATGGAGTACCCCTTCATTGCCACTACTCTCAAGTCCACTCTAACCTGAAGTGATAGTACATCTATGGGTCAAAATAGATCTGTTTACAAATTATTTGTAATTGATAGAAATACTTGATATATAACCATGTGCAAAAAAATAAAACCTCTTAAGAAATGACTACACAAATGTAAATATAAACATACAATGTATGCAATTTCCTAACCTCTATACATGACCCCAGACAGGTTGACATACTGTTAAAATCATTCAGTCAATTTGCTTAGTTAGATTGCTCCATCTTTCAGGGCTTATGTCAAACTAAACTAAGCTTAGTAAATGACTATTCTCTTTCTCCTAGAATCTGTCTAGTGACCAAATTTGTTGCCTATTATCACCCCACTCCCATCAACTCCAGCCAGTAGTCAGTGTTTTAACCAATCAAAGACCAAAATTTCAAATTTTGTTCAGACTTGTTCAAACTCTTTTTTTGTGTTCTTGGTCTCATTAACATTTTGGTTGATATATTTTTCAGTCTTCATCAAGTGTTTCATTTAAAAGAAAAAAAAAGAGAACATAGAGAAAGAATTCAATGGTATAAACAAAATTTTGAATGTTAATATTTCTTTTCAAAATTATAGCCAGTATTCCAAATGTTGATTTTCAAGGCAAACAAGTCGTTCTTCATAATAATTCAGACACAACCCAATTTTATTCCTGCTTGTATACTAGTGTCAAACAAAAGCTAAAATCATTACATATCTATAATTTCTTTCTCTTGTGTCATCAGATAATTTCAGCAAAAAGTATTGCTTTGAATATGATCAGAATTAAATGAGGAAATTAACTCAAGTTATGTAATTGACTAAGTGATTATAGTGTGAAAGTGATGCTATTTTGTCAAATGCTTTAAATTTTTTTTTTTTTTTTCACTTTGTGGAAGTGTTGAGTGTGTTTTCTTTGATAGAAAATAGATACCAAAAAGAACAAAGGAAGAAAAGTTAATTTGAAACAAAACTGGAGAGTCTACTTCTTTTTCTTCTTCAATTGCTCAAACAAGATTTTTATCTCATGTATCAAATGCAAATTTCATTTTCACAAAGAGACAAGTCTATCACCTGACCAATTGGCTTAATACTATTCATTGGCTTAAAGAAAAGAAAAAAAATTAACAAAATTTTTTACATGGTTATTTTATTGTTGTGCATATTAAAAGTTAAGATTTAATTTATGAAAAAAAATGGCTGATTTTGCTAACATCACTGTTTTATCTATTCCATGATTTTTCACTGTTAATTAACTTAATGCATTTAAAGTTGATTTTTCTTTTTGTAATTTTTTAGCATCATTGCATAATGTTTTTTTGAACATTATCTTTTAGTGAATATCAGCATTATAGTTGTATTTATTTAATGAGCCAGTTTAGGCTTTTTTGTTTTTATGCAAAGTTGGATATTATTTGGTTGAATTGCTTTTCTTTTGAAATGAAGTTTTATTTTGGAAATATTTAATATTTTTCAATAACAATCATTATCAATTTTTATGAGAATTTCTGAATGATTGTCAAAACATTTTTCTCAGCTGAAATGTTATAGCCATATCACTTTTTTTGCTGTCTTTCATGAATGCTCTTCATCATCTTTCATCAACTTGCATTGCATCACAATCAAATCATTATTTTATGTCTTATATGAGGTAATATTGTTTCATCTTTTCACAAAATAGTTTCATTTGCTGTTATCAGATTTTAAAAAAATATTTTCTCTTCTTTTTATCCCCTCTTTTCTCTTTCGTTTCTCTTTTTCTTCTTGTTCTCTTTTTCTTTCTCTTCTCCTTCCTTTTCTATCTCTTCTTTGATATCTCTCTCTCATCACTGGCTGAGGGTCATTCACATTGAGAAAAAAGACTTTAGCATCCTGAGTAAGACATTAAACTGCATATGATGGTGAGGCTCTAGTATTGGAGTTAGGGGAATGCGGGGTACCCCTTCATTACCATTACTTTTGGGTCCACTCTGACTTGGATTGGTAGTACCTGTTCGGGTACCATCTTTGGGTCAAATAGAACTGTTCAATCATTTACTAAGGATTATGATAATTAATTATTTGAAACCCTGCAGCTGTATGCAGAATGCTTGTATTAGATATGAATACTTAACAGGATTACTAATATCAAATCGCAATACTTGAAACCATTTAACTGTGTGTAAACAAATGGGCTTTAACTTGTTTAAAAATAATGTTTCCTATAAAATATTCACTCAAAATTATATATATATAAAACAGGATTTGCTATTAAATATCCTACTAGGGTTGATATGTCATAAAACCACCAACCAAACAATCAATATCTATCATTTTTTTTCTTCTTTATTGATTGAAATAAATCTAACTTGTAGTTTATCTGCCCCCATTACCCCAAAAGCATATGCACACACTTACTTCTGTGAAATTAATAATATTAAATATATTCAAAATCATTTTTTTCAGTCACTCATAAATCATAACTTTAAAAAAAGTCCTTAGAAATGTATGGTTATTGAAATTTGTATATTGTTTTGTCAGAAAATTCTAGAAACACTGAAGTCATGTTTTTATTAGTCTTCTATTGAACTCACTTAGAGAAGACAATGTTTATTCTCTTTTGCTTTTTTTCATAAGCAAGTTATTTAATAAGATTATCATCTTTTCCTAATAACATTTATATCCTTATACATGATTATCATTCTGTAAAAAAAAAAAAAAAAGCCCTAAGCTGTGTTATGGTGTTAGCTATTTTTTGTGTTTTATTTATCCATTGATGACTTTGGGGCTAAAAGACAATGCCTTCTTCTTCTTCTATTATCAGACAATTTTCCAATAAAATTAATCACTTGTGCTCAACCAACTTTGATGCTCTCCTCTTGTAAACTGAACTAAAATTACTGTCATTTGTGCACATTTTCACCAGTTACCTTAACATAGTAGACATTGATGTACACATTATGATCACATGCTTGACTGGAGTGTTATTTACAGACATAGAATATTTTTCAATGGAGCTGAAAACGTGTTGTAACCTGGCAACTGTGACATGCCTTAATGTACACCACTAATCAAGTAAACCAAACCCAAAAGACAAAATCATCAGAAGAAATGATGAGAGAGAAAGAGAAAGTACAGTTCAAGCTTAAATGCCTGTCATCAAACTATTTATTCTTTTTAATTGGCCTTCTTCATCTTAATTCCTTTAATTTTTAAAATTTTTATTTTATTCCCTTCCATTAAATGGCTCATCTAGTTTTTCTTCCTAAAGTTAAAATTTACCTAAAAAAATAGCATTGTGTGAAGATAACCAAATTTCCTCAGGAACTGCCTTTCTCTCTTCTCATGAAACAATTTTATTTTTAATCTTTGCATTTTAAAAGTTTCTTATTGGGTTGTTAAGAATACTCTTGATCATTGCAGCAATTACTGCTTTTCTATTCAACTGTAATCTCTAGTCTTAAAAGTCTTAATAGTTTTTTTGTTTACCAGCAGTACAAAGAAAGATTCTAGATTTATCTATCATTGTTAAGTATACTACTTCTTTCTAGTGAGACACCTTGAGTACTGTAATGCTTAGCAAGTTATGCTAAAAAATAATTGTTAGTGAGTTTGTTTGTTTCTCACTAGGTGTTCTATATTTTTAGTATGTACTAAACTAAGGTAAGCATTGTAATTGACCACTTCTTTAGTAAAGTCATATTCCTGATGACTTTTCCCAGTTAAGCATTTTGAATTTGTATATTCATTAGTTTTTGGTGATTTTTTTTTTTCATCCTGCATACTTAAATATTTTCCTGTTAAAGGTACAAATTTTGAAAATTGTCAGAAATTTATGAGTTTCTATTTTCTTGGAAAATTTTTGGAACATTTTAAATTCATTTTTTATTCATTGTTGTTGAACATTCTTTTGGAAAGAATTATTAAGTTTACTTTTTACTTTAAAAGGGGAAGAATAAAGAGGGATACTTTTTGCTACAAATTATTAATGTATCATTTAAAATCTTTGGTAGCATTATTAATCTCTTTAAGATTAAAAAAAAGTTTCCTGAACAGATTTTAATAAGAATGAATGTAATGTTTGCTGAAAGTTCATTTTGTATCAAAGACATTTCATAACAAAATTCAATTTTTGCTGCTTTTTTTTTTCAAAGTTTCTGTAGTAACACATCATGCACAATATTTTAAAGAATGTTATTAACATTTATGTTTGTGTCTTTTGTAGGTTTTACCATTAAAAAAAAAAAATCGCTTTGTCAAAAGTTTATACATGATGTATTTGTATTAGGAAAAAAAAAACTGGTCAAATTCTCTTTTTCTTGCTGTTTTTCTTTTATTTCCTAAAATTACAGTTAGGGTAGATGTTGGTACTGTAGTCAAAATTTTAGTTTTAATAAGTTATTGATATATAAAGAAAATGAGTGTATCAATTCTTGAATCTTATATTTCTCATGAATAAAAGGACAGATATTACACATTATGAAATTATGTATGTGTTGTGACCTTGAAGGCCAGAAATGAATAACACAAAAAGATGTACGGTTAACAGCATTATATATTTACAGAAATACAAACAGCAATTGTTTCCGAGAGCTGACTTGACTCATTTGCCTCATTTATTGAGCCAGTCACTATTTATAGTGTCGAGGAGGGTCCATTCTGTGACATCATGGGTATATCACCATAACAGTATGTGATCTGTTATATTTAAAAATTAAACTTTAATGGGGTTCATTGTAATTTATTCTTGTTTTTGAATTAGAGAAAGTATGGCATTAAAATCTTTAGCCCCAAGATTCATGGTTGGGTGCAAAAAGATTTCAAGGAAATTTGTCTAACCGGAAGTGACTAAGTTCTTTTTATTCTTCAGTAATAGTTGCACTTTTCATAAATATGTGAATTTTAATTCTTCACTCATTTTAATTGACAACTCTTCTCCACCCACACCCACCTTCTTTAACATATCAAGTGACTTGTTCAATGTTTTTTTTTACCTTCTGAGCTACCAAAGACTAATTACATGAAAGTATACTGGTTGATTATTATCCCTCTGAAGAGCAAGAATGTCAGTTATTTAAATTATTCTCCTTTTCTTTATTTAGGGATAACTGTTTTGTTTAAAGTAAGCAATTTAATAGGAAGCTGAGGAATGGATTATTGTATTTTGGAACTTTTTAAAAAAACTTTTACCTTCCAAAAGTGAAGAGATTTGGAAAACATGCTGTTAGTAAAAAAAAAAGGAAGAAAGCACTTAGCTATCAAATCCAAGCCTCTCTCCCTTTATATTCTGAGATTTCTTCTTTTTCTGATTGGCATTTTCGGGAACTTTTTGAAAAAGAGTAGACAATTTTGAAGACTCTATTTGATACCCACTGGAAATGTTCCAAGCTGCTGTCATTATTTTGAAATGATCTTTGATTAATGAATAAGGCTTGTCTTGAAAGGTTTAGAAATCGCAATTGAATAATCAATCATTTGAAAAATTTTACAAGCAAAAATGGCTGACAAAATGATGTGATATATTCATTTTCTAAAGCTCAATTCAGTTCCACGTTTGATATATATAAGCTTCTCCATAAATCTTGCCGTATTTCACATGACTTAGATCATTGCATCTACTCGGAAATCAGTTTTACATAAACCTTTCAGACTAATATTTATTAATCACATCCATTGAACATTTTTTTAAAACTTTGATTGCTTCTCTGGTTGTCTACTCTGACAAGCCAATTTTGTCAGTGTAAATGGAAATATTACTGGATCTTATAAATCTTGATATGTTGAATATATTATTGTTTCCACTGTGCGTGTTCTCAGTCAGCCTTGATTTTTACATCTATAGTGAGGTGAATAAATATTCATACCCACATTCATGAATATGGTATATTTAAAATTGGTACATTTTTAATTAATCAGATATATTTGAAATTTTGTATACAAGGATCGGGTGAAAAGTTCATAGGGTGATCAAGATACTCTCATGAAATGTGACCAATTGAAGTTTATTTTTGAACATAGTCCCTCTTCTTCCATTATTGTTGCGGTGCTTGAATCCCATAGGGAAAACGTCATTAGCATCTGATATAATGTTGTCATCCAATGAATTTTTCCCCCTACTCTCATACAACAATCTTCCAATGCTACTATTAATAATATAAACAAAAATCAGATTTCAATAGATGAAAATGTAAATTTGATAATATTGGTTTTTGTATGGTAATAAGTATTCAACCTCTTAAGGAAAATTCATTTGTATTCAGTTATATAGCCTTTGTTTGCTATAACAGCTCTGAGATGTTTCTTATAAAGTCATCAGACTTGCTCAACAGGAAAGATATTGAATCTCTCTTATGTATAATTTCATCATCATAGAGTCCTGATGATAGCACAAATTTCCTTGATTCTCTCTTGCCACCCATCCCTATTGTTCATTCCTCTTTGCAGATGCTTTACTTGACATCCAGTGTTTGCACAGAGCTGATGTATGTAGGTTTTTACTAGTCAGCCAACACTGGTGTGTCCATGTGTAAGAGTCCAACTGTGAGCCTTGCTTATAAGTTCATCCTTGCTTCTCCAGTAGTGCCTAGCATGTCTTGTTCAGCCATAGAGCTGCTTCCAGAATTTGTTCAAAACATTTTGCAGCACCCTTATGTAGTTCTCATCTAGCTTTTTTTTCAAGCATTTCATTTGAGTCCATGTGGTGCTATTATATGGTAGTGCCGAGATGGCTATTGCTTGGAAGAATATCTGCTTTATTTTATCAAAGATCAGATTTCCATATGATTGATATTTTTTATCTATTAGAATATTCAAATTATTGTCTTCATCTTCATTGTTATACTCAACATTTTGGCTGATATGTTCTTCAGCCTTCTTCTGGTGTTTCATGTCAAACTCAGGAACCTTCGCAGAAACTCAAACTGAATCCTTTATATAATCCAAGGGAGTAGATTGTTCTAATTCTGTTAACCATGGCCAAGTATAAGTGTTAAGCTATTATAAGTATTCCTTGTTATTCTTACCTATGGTTGGAATTAAACCTATCACATCTAGTTGATTTTACTTATCTACTGCACCTTTTGTCTTGCTGGAGAATTCAAAGTGAATTTTTTGGACTTATAAACCTAACGTCTCCAACCAATAAGACTACTCACTACTATCATAATTTCAACGTGATGGTTGAGTTCTCAGTCGTCAATCACTTGATGTACTTCTGTTTTATTCTGCTGTAGTAAGGCCATCTAAGAAATTAACTATATGGGAAGTTCAAGCTTTTCTACCAGGTATGGCACTAGCCAGCCATTGCTTATCCATGTGTAGAACTCCCACTCAGAGTCCTTTTGGATCTCTGCCATTACCGGATATCCCAACACCCAATTGTGCAGTTCTTCAGATGCCCGGTCCTCTGATCACTTCTATACTGAAGTCCATGCTCAGTTCTGATAGTCGATGGTGTAAGTGAAGTTAGGTTCATTGATGGAAATGGCTGCACACTCCTGTCTTCGATCTTTACTGATCCTGTTAGCCCAACAATGCCTCCCAGTGCTTATATTGCATTGATCCCCAACAGCAGATCAAACCCAAGTGGTTTGCCATGCACTACCAGCACATTGATCTTGGCTGAATCCCCTTTATCTGTGGATATTGTGACCACTCATCACCATAACACAGACTTGACATGCCTCCAATTGTTATGACATCCTTTCTTGTTTTCTTCCATGACCAGCATTGACTTGCATCCACAGTTGGCCATCAGCAACCCATATCAATTAGCGCCAATCACTGTGTCCAATCAACATAGATGCTTCCTACCAGTAGCACCACATTTACATTTTGGTCAGAGAGAATGCTGATGCCTTGTCCCATAGGTTGTTGACCGAACAATCCTAGCCTCAGTGCCCAACGTCAACACAACAGTAAAAATCTTTCCTGCACTTTCAGCAGTCCTTTGTTGTGTTACCTTTGCTGCTGCACCTGTAGCAGATTACACTGGTGCTGGGGCTGCTCCTGGTAGGAGTTATGGCACTACAGCATGGTGAGCATACAGCTGCAACTACATCCTGGCTTTGGTTCCCAGTCATCAACACTGTTGCCCTTGCTATTAGATCCACCATGATCAGGGTTTCAATGTTTAGTGCCTGTCAAAGCCTGATAGAGATGATGTCAGGGAACTCTGTGACAAACCTGGCGATTCCAACTGATTTTGTTCATGTAGACATCCACCTGTTCGCCAGCCTACCTGACCATGTTCAGCTTCCTGTATGCTGTGAACACATCCATGAACTCTCCTTCAACTTGGCGTTAATCTGATTTATGTTCTTTTGGTTGTCTCCATATAGAGGGTTAGTGTGTCTCCTACCAAGTACAATGGAAGCATCATCCACCTGCTAAATTCTTGTCACCAGCCTTCCCTTTTTTAACCATGCTACCATGTCACCCTCACCAGTAAATGACTTTATAATGTTGCAACATATGCATACTTTCACCTTAGTGATGGTGCTGAAATAGCTTGTTGCATGTCTCCAATTGGTAATCTTAAAAACAAGTCCGACCGTGTTATGTCCAGAGAAAGAAATTCAAAGTTTGTCACTTCAATCCTTTGTTTCTGCCTCATCACTCCAATTGATAATCTTAAAAACCAAGTAAATTTCTCCTCACTCACCTCGTCAGTTTGTTCTGTAAGACAGCTGTCGGCAAAGTGCAGAATCATGCTTGCAACTGACATATTCCTTTTTTTTTTTTATTGAAATTTGAATATGTTAGAAATTTTGCTCACCAAAGACAAAAAAAGTGTCTTATAAACTGTAGTTCAAAGAATTGCCATATTTCACACTCTGTCAGCATCCTGGATGCAAAATATATTTGTGCTCACTTTGAGCTCCAAGGTAAGTTATTTCTCTCACTACAGTTCTTTAGCCTTTTTAAGGCAACCAGCTTAGAAAAAGGAAAACTGAATTCAAACTAGTTGTATTCTTCTTAAAAATTGATCTTGTGTCACATTCTGGCTGTGGTAGAGGGGTTGGGTAAATAGACATGAAATTTCCTTCAGGTTTTAGATCTAGACCATTCAAGAACATAAATGTTTTCTCTTCAGACAATTTTTAGTTTCCCAAGAAGCTTGGGATTATTATCAAATCAAAAAACCCAACCACATTTCATTTTTAGCTCCCTAGCAAACAATTTTTTTTTCCAAAAATCTCTCAGTATTTTGCTCCATCCATCTTCAATAATGAAAGCATTTAGTGCTCTGAGATGAAAAGCAGTGTCATATCATGATATTACTAATACCATGTTTAACAGCTAGGACTCTGTTTATTGGCCTTTCTCCAAATATGATGAACAGAACAAAAACCAAATAATTTGACTTTTGTCTTATCTGCTGAAATATTTAATTTCTTTAGCTAAAGGTTCTGTGAAAAAGTTCAGCCAAGCCAAGCTTTTTTTCTTTCTACATTTCATCAGCAGTGGAAATTTGCCAAATTTGTGTTGTCAAAGTATGTTGCTAACTCTCTAGCAAGTGACAGCCATTCCTGCCACCTTTAAATTTTCAACCAATTCCTTTTGAATAATGTGAGACTGTTTTCTCACCTTTTGACTATCCCCTGGTCAGTACACTGAGATTTGTAAAGAGCTCCCATTCTCTACATGTTTTACTCATGTGCCATGTTGCTTCCACTTGAGAATTATTGAGCCTGTTGGAGTTAAGGGAATATCAAACTATGTTACAAGTACCTTATAACTTTTATAACAAATATTCTTGAGTAAACTTGTGTCTGAGGTCAAATGAATATTCTTTTACTTTTGCCATTATGATGGTGACCTGTGTCCACCAAAAATTATTTGGGAAATATGAGGGTCAACAGAAAAATTCTTGGGTTGACCAAGATACTTTCATGGAATGTGATCAAAGGAGGTTTGTTTTTCAAAAGAGTCTTCCTTGTGGCCCACACAATTCTTCCATCTGTGTTGTAGTGTTTGGATCCCATTAGCCAAAATAGTCATCAACAGCAGATATGATATCATCATATGATCTTTTCAGCCCACTTTTGTATGCTATATTTTGTACAAGAATGTTTAGGGAAAGTTTTATAAAATGAAGTTGGGTTCAGAAGTTTGGCAAACATTAATCTTAAAAGGGATGAATACTTTTTTACTCCACAATAAACTACTTAAATATGCTTTTTCATTAGACAAGCTTTTAAAATTTCTGTTTAAAATATTGTTAGTTATTTTGAACATTAAGTTGTACATTTTAGGTCATTATACCAAAAAGGAATGTACTAATGTCAAAAACAAACTCTATTTATAAAGAAATTGGAATACTTACCCCACTATAATTCTGTGGTTTGAATCTTTTAAAGCAACCCTAACATGCTTGGCATATACTGGATATGAATTAGAGTTCAAATCAGTGTATTTTCCAAAATTGATGCTAGAATCATTTTGGTCATAGGAAGTTCCAAATGGATAATAAGGAGGTCCTCTCTCGAAACAATCGTATTCATTATTCCTTTAATATCTTTAATATCTTAATATTCCTTTAATATCTTTTCTATATTTATAGGTTAACAGATATATTTCATCAGTATAAACATTTGTTTTTCCTGCATATTATGTACAAATAAGATGGAAAGAGAAAAAAGAAGTTTATATACATGCCCAAATAAAGAACAATACTATTTAGTTTTAGTAGAGTACCCATAAAAAATGAAGGTATTAAATATGTATCTGTTGTTAATTTCTTTGCTTCATAAAGATTGAATTATTTAAAACTCAAAATACCTTATCAGTGATGTTCTTAAGGAAATTTTAATAAAAAATTAATTTTTCTTAGATTGCAGTCTATGAAATGTTTTTAAAAATTAAATTTAAGAGTAATAAAAATCCACCTGTCAAAACTCAACATTTGGGAGAAAAGTAAATTCTTAAGCCCAATAAAATTCTTGCTGGTTCGTTTGTTGTTTTAAAAAATGTGCAAACTGAACCTAAAATTTCCCTTAATTTTCCTTCTAAATCTTTAAAGTGCATCATCTTTTTTTTTTTTTAAAGATTTTCTTTTAAAAAATTTGTTTGGAATGAGAAATTATTTGAAAGAAAAAATTAATTAGTAAGATTGAAAACTTGTATTTTTATTTATTTATTCATTTTTTTTATAAATCTTGAGAATGTCTCATTTTTTAAAATTATTTTTCTTTATTAAACTTTCAGATTAGAAAATAATTTATTTTAAAAAATTAAAATGACTCAGTCAAATAATTACAAACATTTATCCTTGCTTCTCTGTTGAGAGGTTCTCAACCAGGGTTAGCTGTGGGCGATTTGTTCCCACCCCCTCTGGGCACTTGCTGACTGTGACTCTCCATCTGACGTGGGTGCCTGTGTAGAGATAATTTTATAAAGCCTATGCATTCCGGTTGTGATTCACATCATCTGCTTCCACTTGTCAACCCACACAAGCTGTCTTCCGCTTTAAACAGCCGAAACATCCTGTCCCAAAAATCCCTAATTGAAGGCTTTGTCAAAGGTCAATATGCAACACAACCAAAAGCATTTCTTCAGCAAAAAGTGAAGGTGCAATTGATCACAGTATTGTAATTAGGTGGTTCAAGAAATTTTGCTGAGGTTGCAAGAACTTTGACAATCAGGTTTAATTGGCCTAAAACTTTGACAATCAGGTTTAATTGGCCTAAAACTCTAGATTCCAAAGCTATGCTCCAAGG
The DNA here is from genome assembly GCA_963585895.1 of Sepioteuthis lessoniana. Classification (NCBI taxonomy): domain Eukaryota; kingdom Metazoa; phylum Mollusca; class Cephalopoda; order Myopsida; family Loliginidae; genus Sepioteuthis; species Sepioteuthis lessoniana. The sequence goes on along the minus strand of CAUZXS010002430.1, from coordinate 1,228 downwards.
TAAATCCAGCTAGTAGCATTAAGATAGTATCAGGAGAGCTTCACATCTCAGTCAAGTATGGATCGTTACCTTCACAACTTTAACAAAGCATCTGGAGCTGCCAAAATATATCTCACATGATGAAAATATTGCAAAACTTTTGATTCATCCTAATAGTATATGTTGTCTTAATTTTAGAAAAAAGATCCAATTGAAGAGAAATAAAAAGGAACAATTTATTGTAAAAAGGGGAAAAAGACATTTTTCTTAATAAGATTGTTTTTTTTTTTGTTTTGTTTTTTTTTTGTTCCCCCCCCCAAGTTTACTTGCTCTGGAAACTGCTCATAGGAAGAAGTCATGGCTGCTGAAAATGTAAAAGTTGTATTTTAATTGTTTTTGTATTATTTGATTGGAACAACAATTTATTTGAAAGGACAAGAATGTATTAATGTGATTCATAAAATTTAGGTCTTAGAAGAAATATCAATCCATAATGAAATACTATAGTAATGTTATGGTATTATCTTGAGTATTCAATTGTTACACTCTTCTTCAAAAACAATAGGCGACTCTTTTGTATCGGATACAAAAACCTTCATTCTGGCTGGAACATATTTCTAGCAGTCTGATGCAACACAAGGGAGAAAAAGGCATCATAAGGGTTTATAAATGTATCTCGCTTGTAGCAATCCCACCACGCTGTCTCATGGATTCATTTCAATGTTTCATTCCAAGTAACTTTCAAACTCAACTTAATTCTTTTCAAGTTCTTGTAATTTCTATCTATTCCAAATTTAAGTATTTCCATAGCGTGACGTCATCTCACTAAATCATTGGATCATTAGTTTTATTTAATTTCAATCAATCCTATCATGTGATATGACTTCACCTTTGTTTAGTTTTTGTTTCCGGTCCTGAAAGCTTATTATGACGAGGGCTGATTGTCATACACTTCCATGCACATTACCCAACTTCAGTGTTGAGTACAATTGAACTATAAGATCCCTAAACAGTCCACCATCTCACCAAACTAAATAATGAAATACTTAATATGATTAATTACCAATAAAATAATCAATATAATTAATCATCACCTTAATTATTTTACACTTTCACCTACCCCCGAAAAAACATTTTCAAAGACTCCCTAGGGATCAAGAACATTCGTAAACCAAACTTCATTAATGCTTCCCAGTATTCTACTGGTAACAAATAAGTAAGTGAAGAGAATTTTATATATGTGTGTGTG